>PVHP010030096.1:0-21922 GCA_004024765.1 Zapus hudsonius
CAGAATACCAAGAGGCACCAGAAGGTTTCCAGCCATTTCCCATCTCCAAATAAGGGAAATTATCTATGATAGTTGGGCTGCTATAGTTGGAAACATATTGTCCCTTCTAGAGTAAGGGCTTCCACAAGAACCTCTCAGGACCAGAGCCTAGACAGTGGTGCTCCAGCCCACTCCTTTCTCTCGATGCTTAGCTATACATATCTCTTGACCAGATTCGTACTCTTTGAAACTAAGGCTCACTCAGCACCCCCACGCCTAACTTGAGGTCACTGGATCTCCTTTATTTGGCCCCCTTTCCAATCTGCCAGTCATTAGATCTCCTTTCATTAGATCTCTCTCTCTCCCTCTCTCCACTCCCTTGTCTCTTTAACTGGCAGGTTGGGACAGGTGGTTGGGTCTGACTTGTTGGGGCTACCAGAGCTGAAACTTTTGCCATAAAACTTGAGTTCTGTCCCAATGATTATTAAGTTTCAACATGAATTTTGAAGGGTATGAGGATTCCATTCAAATCATAACAAGAGTTACAATGGTGAACTTATATGCTGTGAGGAAGAGTAATTGGGAGAATGGCTTTGGAGCTGAGGAGCTTGCCAAAAAACTCCTTGAAAAAGGAAATAAGGGTTTTACTTTAAGAGAGAAAAAAAATTGAAAAACCTGAAGCTTTTAGCTTTCTCTCTTTATCTTAAGCTTCTTGACAGTAGAGGCCTTCAGACAGAGCCTGGCTGTGGAGTCCATGCTGCCTAGAGCTGGTTTTCATCAGCTACTGGACACTGACCCCTCGGCTCCCTTCTACAAGGTCCCCTCTCTCCCCCCTTGGGCCCAGCTCTCAAAAAGGCATGCCACATTCCAGACTCCCTGGTTTTTCTTTCTCCCCCTTCCCATTCTAAAATGGACAGTGTTGGTTGCATAGCTTCCCAGTTTACTAAGTCTATTACAATTTAGAGGGTGGACTAACTTAAATTTTGAAAGGTGACTTTTTAAATTTATGCTCCACCCTCTATGCATACAGACGTGTGTGGCCTGTCAATATGGGATAATGGAGCTACAGATCCCAATCACATAGTAATCCTAAAATATCCCATAGATGGCACCCCCCTCCCATCCAGAAGCACAGGGAGCTCTTTCCCAGGCCTGCCCCTTGATTCCCTCGTTGGGGCCACTCCAGCATCCCTCACAGGATAAATAATAGATTTTATGATGATGTTAGACAAAAATTGGTCTTTTCTATCTTACTGGTTATTCTTCCCTCCTGTGCTCCCCCTGGTCTTCATACCTTTCTATTTAAGTGGAAGTATAAGTCTGCCATTTAATAAAATCCCAATAACAACCCTTCTTGAAAGGACAAGGGCTAATAATCACCTCCCATTTAACATTCCAGTCACGTGACACTGGAGAAGAATAAATCAGCTAAACAGCAAGATGCAGCACAACTAATTTTCATGTAAAAGGGGAATGATTGCTTTTTTTAAACCATTGTGATTTTTTTAAGCTGCTAAAGCCCAAACATCCTTGTCTATCAGTTTATGAATTATTAATAAAAAGAAGAAGAAGAAGAAAAAGAGGCTTTCTTTTTCTAAATATCATCTGCTAAGCCACCACGGCCTGAAGAGGCTCACGCTGGATTCTGATTTACATAGTCCCAGTTGGAAGTTAATGAAGACCGCTGAGCCACCTTTCAACATGCAGATAAACCTTCATGTATTTAAAAGCAGGAATCTGTGCTTGTTCCTGGCAAATTATTCATCTAAGATCTGAAGTTTCTGACACCGCCTGCGTCAGATAAACTGTCACCCAAATTGCAAACTAATTAGTGATTCAAACATTTTCGAGCTGATTGATGACAGAATAATTTACGCTTGTTTCTCAGTTTCCAGCTGGCACGGGCTGCTGACGGGAGCCCTAATTAACGCGAGCACATCAGTCATGTTCTGCCAAGGCAGCACATACAATTAAAAGGCAGTTTAAATGGAATATCACATTAAGGAGGCTGGGAGATGCAAATGTGAGGAAACAGCACTTTAGGAAGAAATGACAACAAAAACCCACAAACCAAAACAGAATGGAAAAAAAGATATGTTTTTTTAAATGGAGAAGTAAATTGTACTCTGCATTGAGTATTTAACAACAACAACAACAGAAATAATAAGCAAGAGAAGCCAGACTGGGCATAACTAAATATTTTTGTATTTAAAGCATTTTATTGAGATGAGTATTTACTGCCCTTTTTAGTGCAAACAGTTTAGATAATTTTTTCTGGATATGTTCTTGCAAACATAAGGGGCCTTCTCTATCTCATGAGCAGTGTTTGGATGGGGTGCTTCTGGGCAGGTCTCATAGATCAGTCCTGGGTTCATGAGCCCTGGCAGTTCTGTCCCTTGGCCTTACCAACTACTCTCCAGCTTGCTGCCCTGGTCCCTGCCCATCTCTTTCAGCTCTTTAGTGTACCTATACCTTTTTCACTCATATCTGCCTTGCACTATGTGTATGGCGCTCTCTTAAGAGCTTGGAGGTAGATTTCATTGCTTAGAGCAGTTTTAGCTTGATAGTAAAGTTGATCCGAAAGCACAAAGTCCTTTGTCCACTAGCCTTCTCCATGAGCATCCTGTGACCTTTCGGCTGTCTTCATTGTTGACTCTTCCAGAATGCCCCAGCCTTGCAATCATATACGATGGAACATTTCTGACTATCTTCTTTCACTCAGTAACGTATACTTAAGATTCCTCCATATGTTATCATGGCTTGAAGTTTATTTCTGCTTAGTGTTGAATAATGTTCTATTGTCTGGATACGTTGCAGTGTATTTATTCATTGCCTACTAAAAATCATCTAAGTAGCTTCCAAATTTGGGAAGTTCTGATGAAAGTGCTATGAAATCTGTGTGCAGGTTTTGATCTAGACCTAAGTTTTCAACTCCCTTGGGTAAATACAAAGGAATATGATTATCAAATCATTTATTTTGTAAACATGTACATGCCTTCCTCTCCATTTGAAACGGCAGGTTGTTCGAGGACAAGGGACATATCTTACATTCCTCTGCAAGTCTGATGTTCTCTTCCTCATCCCTCATATTCTTTGGTTGTTTTGTATAACATGGGGGTCTTCATTCAGGGTTCTTATTCTCATATAGTGCTCACCATACCTCAAAATGATTATACAGATAAGGAGACAAACACAGAAGTTAGAGTATCTAAGTTCACATAGTCAAAAAATGGGCGAGCCTCTCCTGAATCCACTAGATGCCTCACTTAGCGCTCCCCACAGCCAAGGATCCCAGAACCTATAAGTGACAAAGCCAGGGAGGGATTCAAACCTCCAGAGGTCTGTTATGCTAGTCTTACCAAAAGACATGGAATATATCTCTTGTCCATGCTTGGGCATCAGTTCTAGGAAGGACTCCTACTTCTGAAGCCATTCATTCTACAAACACTATTCGCTTCTGCACTCAGAACTCGGCTCTAGGCATACTGCAAGTATAAAGCCCACTCTCTGAACCTAAAGAGCAGGCAGACACTAATTGTAGGTTACAATGACTAAACAATTCCGAGTGCTAGAGAGGTGGTAAGAAGGGAATCGTGCAATGACACGGCACATGGAGAAGGTGACTAACCTACCTTAGGAGGTAGAGCGCCAGAAGGTGATGATGCAGCAGAAGCTTGACAAAGGTGTGGACTGAAGTCGAAGCACACATTAGCCATGATCCCTATTGGCTCCGTTTATGTTTGAATACAGTGATGGAAACTGTTATTGTGAGAGAAGAAGAGGAGAGGTCTAGTTATGGGCTGTCATTGCAAAATATAGGAAGTTGTGATTTTGTAGAGCCAGCAATCTCCTCCTGGAGAGCAGAGTTAGCCAAACAGTAGAGGTTTACTCCCTAAATCCTAGTGTGACAGTATATACTTCATTAGAAGTGGCTTCTGTAGGTGAGCCCAGCCCTGTATGGGTTGCTTGAGTGACATTCTGCCCTCTCTGTGTGCAGAGAACAGAGTGCAAATATAAAGGAAATAGACTGATAACTGTTTTCCTTTATAACATATATATATGTATGTTATATTTTAGTAAATATGCATTCCATTGATGCACACATATGTATACAGGAATGCACATATCCATATATGTATTCATATTCACATACATGCACAGTCATGCATGCTGTAATGACAGAGATACTTTCTGAGAATGAGTTGTTAGGTAATTTTTATCATTGTGTGTACTGAGTGTGTGAAGTAAGATTGTCATACATGGTATAATCTGATTGAGTCACTGTCATACATGTGGTCCATCATTGATCACAGCATTGGTATGTAATGCATGACTATGTAAAAATGTGTGCTGCACCAAACATATAAAAATTCAAAAAGTAGTAAGTATGTACCTTTCAAAAGTTAAAATAGCTATCATTTGGCGATGCCTACCTTCACTTTTTCTCTGTTTTAAAAAAGGACTATGAGGGCTGGAGAGATGGCTTAGTGGTTAAGGCACTTGCCTCTAGTGCCTAAGGCCTCTGGTTCAATTCCCCAGGACCCACATAGGTCAGACCCACAAGGTGGTGGCCCTGGCTCTCGCTCTCTCTCTCTCTCTCTCTCTCTCTCTGTATCTCTGTATCTCTGATTGAAAATGAATAAATAAAATATTTAAAAAAATAAAATAAAATAAAAAATAAAAATAAAAAAGGACCATGAGATTTCAGCTAAAATGTCACATTTTGTCCGTTTTCTGTCCTTCCCTTCTTAGAGGTAACTATCATCCAAAGTTGGTTTATGTGATTTTTTCAACTTATATTTTTACTTCAAATTTGTAGTTATAATTTTACCATATGAAGGTGCCCATAAGATATAATTCTATGCATTTAAAAAATTTTATACAAAATATACTGTACTGCGCATTCTGTCTGCAACTGGTATTTCCTATCATCATGTTTTAAATATTTGCTTGTGTAGATGCTGTTAATTCATTCTAAATTTTGTCCGTTTTTCAAACATGAATTGTCAGCTATTCTGTTGCACAGTCTCAGAATGGTGAGGCTATTTCCACTTTGCTACAATAGGACAGCAATGAAGATCTGTAGACAGGTTTTTCTGCTCTGTGAGACCTCTTTCAAGTACATTTCTACCACTGGAATGGCTGATCAGTGAGATCTGCATGCATGGAGTCAGGCTGACTAGGAATCACCAAATTATCTTCCAAAGTGGAACTACCAATTATCTACTCACAGGCAAGGATGTGCCTAGTCTCACATTTCTGCCACCATTTGAAACTTTTCTGTCTTTAAAGTTTTCTCAGTGTTGGTGCTTTGAGTGCTTTTTTTTTTGAGTGGTGGTTTGAGTGCTTTTCCATTTTCACATGATGATTAGATACACCTTTGTCTCTGGTGAATTGCTACTATTATTACTATTGACTTGGAGTGTTTTAAGTTTACTTTGAACTCTAATTCTTTACAGATATAATTTTTCGTCTAGCATGTAATTTATGGTTTTGGTTCGTTTGCAACAAGGTCTCACCTTGTAGTTTATGCTGGCCTCAAGCCTGTGGTCTTCTTGTCTCAGCTTCCTGAGTGCTGGGATTAGAAACATATGCCCACTGTAGACTCTATTTGAATTTTCTTTAAAGAGTTAGATCATGAAAGATTTTTAGCCAATCTATGGGACACATTTTCATATAAGAATTATTTCAAGTTATTTTAACATAATTTCTGAAATTGGTCCTACAGTGACACCCAAAATAAATTGGAATTTGTGTATTTGAATTGTAGTAGAACAATTCAATGAATGAAATGGATTTTGTTGCTTTTGAACAGGTGTAAACAAGTTTTTTTTTAAAGGCTAGATAGCAATTATTTAAACTTTTCTAGGCCAAGTTGCAACTACCCATGTCTGTTATTGTGGTATGTGAACACAACCTCAGCCAGTCCAAATGTCAGGTAGGCTGGGTTATAGTAAGACTTATCTATAAAATCCAAATTGTGGGCTAGATTTGCATTAGGATCACTGCTCTAGGGGCTTAGCCCAGGTATCTTGCTAAAAATAGCTGAGACTAGATGAGCAGTAAAGGGAAGTTTATTTTCACTTATGGTTTTAACTATGACCAGGCAGTCACATGTGGTCAGTCCTGGTGAGAGAGAGGCTCATGGCATGTTAGCCCACTGCTAGAGAAACACGGAGAGAGGGGACAAGCATTTCGGAAGCAGCACATCTACATGAGAGTTGGAGGCTGCCTCAGTTTATCACAACCTACCTGAGCGGTAACAAATCAAGTCTTGCAAGACCCTGATCACTCCCATCACTTGCAAGGGTGGCACCTGACTTAGTTACCTCTCATTGCACTCCACCTCTTCAAGGTCCCTCCACCTCTGATATGATTACATCAGGGACCAAGCTTCCTGAAGACCAAGATCAACCTTTGAGGGATAAGTCATAAGTATAGCAGAGTCATATATTATATCTAGTTAGCAACTTCATGGGTTGGTGTGATTTATCATTATAGAATTATGGTATTAAATATAGAATTTAATTATAGAATTTGGTCTTAAATGTCATTTAGGTTGCCAGAATTAAATCATTATAGAACTTGATATTAAATGCCATTTAGGTTGCCAATGATAAAATTAATTCACTGTGAACAATGAAGAGCTAGCTGTCTATACTAAGAAAATGAATGCTCAGAAGATGAATGGAGAAATGGCTCCACAGATGAGGCATTTGCCTGTAAAGCCTACGACCTGGGTTCAATTCCTTGGTACTCATGTAAAACCAGATGAATAAAGTGGTGCATGCATCTGGAGTTTGTTTGCAGTGGCGGGAGGCCCTGGTGCAACCCTTCTTTCTTCTTTCTATATCTCTCTGATTGCAAAGAAATAAAAATATTTTAAAAAGGAGATGCAAAGAAAATCAAATAGCTATTAACCTTTGAACCACGGCACTTTACAGTCCAAGGGAATAATTGGAAACTTTGAGGCTCATTAAATGCCTTATAAATATCCAAACCTTGGTGACTTGGCATAACCAGCTACGTTCCCCTTTCAGCAGTCCAGTGGCTTTACATTAGTGGCTCAGTCTCCCCTTAGATGGTCTACAGAGTCTCCAACAGATGATTTGTGTATGGACAAGAGATGACGAAAGAAAGTGAATATGGATGGCTGCTCTGGAGGGTTTACTACTTTATTTAGAAGGAGTATGGTTCCCTCTGTGCAGTGTCAGTGTCCAAAACAGAGTCACAGGACCACACCTAACTGCAATGGAGGCTGGGAAATGTAGTCTTATCAAAAGTTAAAGAAGAAGAGGAACCAGTCAGGACATACATCTCACCAGTCTCAAATACATCTTTTGAGGAGAACAGGATCTTTTAGGGGTAAAAGGTGTAGATTTTTAAAAAAGGGATTCAAAAAAGTGAGCATATTACTCTACTGGAGTCTCTTAAACCTTTTCCACTTGTTTGCACTAGAAATATTCATGCAATTCTGGGCATATGGAAATATCAAATGGAGATATAAATGAAACATCTACTGATAATAATAATAATCATAAACACATTTTTTATTTTTAAAAATATTTATTTTCAAGCAGAGAGAAAGAGAGAGAGAGACAGAGAGACAGAGAGAGAGAGAGAGAGAGAGCACACCAGGGCCACCACCCTGTGGGTCTGGCTTATGTGAGTACTGGGGAATTGAACCTGGGGCCTTAGGCACTGGAGGCAAGTGCCTTAACTGCGGAGTCATCTCTCTAGTCCCTTAAACGTGTAGCCCAGGCTGGCCTCGAACTCATGATCCTCCTGCCTCCACCTCTTCAGCAATATCCTACCGGCGTGTGCCACCACAACCGGCATAAACGCATTTTAAAACAATTTTTGTATATATATATATATATATATATATATATATATATATATATATATATATAAAATTTCATCATAACGAAAACAAATTTTCATGCTAATGAGATGGATATGCTTATTTAATTTATATAAACATGAAATCTTGGGTGATTATATAATATCACAGGACATAAAGCTTCATCAGCATTTTTCAGAGTTTATTGATTGATTTTATAATTATTAAGCCTGAGAAAACCACTTCATATAAATAAATACACAGTAGAGAATGACTAAAATATGTTCAGGGCCATTTCAGAAGTCGGGAACTTCTATCCTAATCTTAAACCAAAATTCATTCAATGATTTTTTTTAATGAAATTCGTCAGCAATTCAGATAGCAATTTTTAAAATAAAACATTCTAACACAATATAACCCAAAGATATGTGACATATGCTGAAGAATGATGGCAGGAAAAATTTTAAAGTTTTTGTTTTCTGGAACCAAATCATCATGTTTCTAGAAGGCAGAAAGCTCTATATGTGCAGTCAAAGTATTATAATACCTATCATGCAAAAGGCTCTAATCTGAGCTCAGGCATTTCAGGGAGCACTCACTGATAGTGCACGTTGTGTGTTCAGAACCCCAGTGAGGTGGTTTGAATGGAAAATGTCCCCCATAGGCTCATGTGTTTGACTGCATTATCCCCTGTTGGTGGTGCTGTTTGGGAAGGTTGTGAACTTCTTAGGACTTGGAACCTTGTTGAGGAAGTCTTTCCCTTCCTCCCTCTTCTTTGTGTCTGTCTGTCTGTCTGTCTGTCTGTCTGTCTGTCTGTCTCTCTCTCTCTCTCTCTCTCTCTCTCTCTCTCTCTGCTTCCTCCCTGCCAATGTGACCCAGGCATCCTGCTGCTCAAACCTGCTCAAATCTTCCCTATCATGATGGACTCTACCCTCTGAAACTGTTAGGCGAATTAAACATTTTTTTTATTTCATAAACTGCTTCTGGTTGGGTATTTTGTCCCAACAATGAGAAAGTAACTGGTGTGAAGCCATGCCAATGCCACATGGGGAAGAGCTGCCAGAAACACTTCAGATTTATTATACATTTTATTTTGAATTAAATAAATTATTTCAATTGCTTTATGCTCAGAAAACATTTGCCAATTTTCTTTCAACTTCCATGTTCAGTTACAGTACACCATATTGGGTCCTGATCATTAGTTTTATAAGTTAGGGACTACATTCTATAACTAATAGATGGCCAAAATTCTGAATCCTAACTAAGCCATATGGAAACAAATCCTTCATTAGTCTGACCTAGCACATGCTTAAAACATGACAGAAATATTCCTTCCCTCCTGACAGACAACCAGTATTTCTGTAATGAAGGCACAAACACAGTTTAATTTTAGGAGGGGATGACAAAGCTTATAAATAATAAGTATCTTAAAAACTCACCAGAACCCTGCCTAGGGTAAGGTGCATGTGTGGTGGTGTGAGACAATCATATTCCTGTAGGCAAAAGCAGCCTTTGAAGCTGGGTGCTGCTGTTTCAGAAGCAGGTGAATCATGTGCTGGGGTAACAGCATCTGTAGTACAGGTTTTCAGAAGACAGCAAGGTCCAAAACTCACAGGATATCTGGTGGCTTAATCTCAGTTTCTTCTTTTAAGATGGAGAATCTGAGAAGATGCCTCACTTTCCCTGAGCTGAGGGTTTTGTTTTGCAAGGTGTTGGCAACATCAACTTCGTGGACTGGTGGGAGAGTTCAATTAGAGTGTGTGTGGAGGCAGCTACTCTTCAAATTATAGGTCTGTCCTGTCTTCTGCTGCCAGCTCAGACGCATGCTAGACATTTGAACTTGGAAAAGTTCCTTCACAGTTTACAGCTGAGTTTTCTCATCTATAAAATGGAAGTGATGATTAAAATAATGTTTAAGGTCCTTTGATCTCAGAGATAAACATACAAGAGTACTATATACATGACTCTGGTTCATAAACAGAATTTTGAAAGTATAACTATTTGTGGAAAAATTATCCTGTGCTTTTGTTTGTATGTGTACGAGAGGCAGAAGGGAGATAACAAGAGCCCAGGGTGGACCAGCTGGCTTTTCAGCTACTGCGTTAAGACAAAGCACACCCCCAGGCCCATTTGTGTTCTTCCTCCTCTGAATGCCACCAAATCAAACTTCCCTTGTGACACTGACTTCTCTTTGCTTTAAAGATGTCCTTTCCTTGTCCCAGAGTCTACTTTTCATGTCTTCTTTTGTTTCCATTTCAAGATTTTTCTACAGTGTCTCATCCAACACGTTTGGCGAACTTTCCTGTAAAAATATGAGTAGTATATGGTTTTTGACTTTGTAGCCCATACAGTCTGTATTAACCACTACTGAGTCCCGCTGTTGGAACTTAAAGTGACAGAGCCCATAAATGGACCATGGCAATGTACCAAAGCACCCTTGTATATGGACACAAAAATGTCAATTTCAGTGCTTACAAAGTGGTATTCTTGATTTAATTTATATGTAATATTTAAAAACTATAAAAATAATTCTCAGCTTATAGGTTGTAGGGATATAAGAAGAGGTCAAAATTTGATCCATTGGTGAATATCTTTTGGTTCTGGTATGGTATAACTTCTTACTAGTGTTCTGCTATTGAATTCAATTAAGAATAGATTTAATTATATATTTCACTTTAAAAAATATTGTCTAATATGTCATTTTCTCTTTACCCTGTCAGATCTAGAATTTCTCTCAAGTAGCCAGGATATCTGTGGCTTGCCACTTTAAACAAAAAAATTTACATATTAATTTTTTCAAATGATGAGAGCATTCCTAGTAACTGCAATACACAATTACCATGACTATAACAAGAGTGATTGTTGGGGTTGGTTTTCATTTGGCTGATGGAGTGAAAAATATGGATGTAATAAAAGAGAGTAGACTAACTGTGTTAAATTTCTTGCCAGTTGTGTTAGTGGGCATGCTACTGAACTTCTCAGAGCCTCGTCTGTCTGCCATTCTGGGACAATGATACATGGATGGGCCCGGGTTTTAGATCTGTGTGAGCACCTAGTATATTTCCTTAAGCACCTAACACACTTCTTCCCTAGGCAGTATTCGCTCTTATCAATATTGCCTCAAATCCTTATACCCTCTTCCTTCTGAAAAGTGGACAGCATGGAATTCTAAGAGCTTGAAATATATTTAAAAATTGGGGACAGTTATCAAGATCCTGTTAATGTATGGATGTTTTAGCCCAGCACACTCACATGATCGGCCATCTTTACCCTGTTTTCATAAACGGCAGCCATATGTCACTCTATTAAATTAGGGCTAAACACCTAATATAGGAGGAAGAAAAACTCTTTAGTGAACCTGGAGGAAAACTGATTTGGAGAAAAATGCATAACCCTCTGCTACAAATTCTCTTCTCCCTGCTGTCAGTTATACAGGGATTTCCTGAGCTTAAGAACTTCTTGTCTTTGCATTTCTGACAAATGAAACAAACAAACACCCATCCAAACTCAGAATTAAGAAAAAAAGCATGCTTGAGATAGGAAAATTCACTAAATAGAGACGTACTTAACTAACAGGAGTACTTAAATTTTTTGAGGTTATTTTGAGGAGATCAAGTACTTGTTTAAACTCAAGTAAGTTCTTTCTTGTGGTGTGTGTGGTGTATGTTTGTGTGTATGTGCTGTTGTAGTGCCCTATGCATGTGCCTGTGGTTCCCCATTAGCCTGTCTGCAGCTAGAGAGAACCCAGTGTCCCCCTCCACCACTCACTCACCAGACAGCTTTTCCTGGAGGTGGAATGTCTTCCTCTTTCTAGAGCTTGCTGCTTGTGAGAGCCTCTGGTTCTCTAGTCCCTGATTCCCACAGGGCTGAGGTTACAGACATGCATGGCCATGCCCAGCTACTTATGTGGAAATTCTAAGTAGGGCAGTCTCAGGCCTCCACCTTGGACTATAGCAAAAAGCATGGAGGGCCTCATGCTTGCACAAGAAGTGCACTTAATCACTGAGCCATCTCTCTAGCCTCTTAAGTACCTTCTAGAAGGCAAGCTTCTTTGCACCTTGAAGCAGTATGTGCTTTCCCTGGAGCTCTAGCTTGCAAGCCTGGTCCTTAGAGTCTGCAGGGTGGGAAAGATTCTAAAAAGCAAGTGCAGGCAATGCTGCCAGAACAGCCCATCCTCTGGACTCCTCCAGGTCAAAATAGACAAGAAAAGACTCAGGCTGATTCAGGAATCAACTTACTCTGAGTGCACTGTGTCAGTGACCAGAAGGTTCCATTATGGACTATTGCAACAACTTTCTGCTAAGCTCCCTAAAGCACCCTCCATCCTCTTTTGGACTATACATAGATTCACAGAGAGATATTATTTTTTGTATAATCACATGGTACATAGGTTTTAGGTCAAGGTTTGTAATTTACAAAATGTAACTAATTTCAATTCAACAGACATTTATTTAGAGTTAGTAATGACTTGAATTATGTATGTTAAAAAAGATGTTGAAGCTTTCAAATTCGGCCAATTTTCCACTTAGTGAGGGGGACCCCTTGTCTGGAACTGGGGATTCAGGGCGATAGGCACCGGATCCCGTACTTTTGGGCTCCCATGACAAGATGCACTATGGGAGCGATTGACGGGAGGCTACTAAAAATAGAATCTAGGTACTTGAAGCAATGAATATATGCTGTGTAAGCCACTCAGTTTTGGCAAAACAATATATCACCTGAGTGACAAAGTTTACAACGTAAATGGTGCATTGTTCCACATTTGAAAATGAAGAGATCACAAACTTTATGCTTTCTCTGTATGTCCAAGGTCTTGTCCATGGAAACCCAGGGACTTGAGTCTCAGAGAGCTCTCTGGTTCAGACTGTGGGATGTGTCCCCTCTCAGTAATGGCAGCTACATCACCATCTGCACAGTTTTTCAGCTGGAAATGAAAGGACACATAACTTGCAGCAGCTTAAATTATAAGGAAGACTTTCTGTCCCTCACACAGAGAAGCCCTAGGATGGGAAGGCTCCCGACTTATAGAAGACAGATTGTAATGACACTATCTGGGACTAATTTCCCTCACATTTCAGCTCCACACTTTTTAGCGTTAGGGCTTATCTGTCAGTCCAGCTTAAAGATAGTCAAAGGAAATATAAGCCACACATGAAATTTGATATTTCACAGTGGCCTTTTGAAAAAATTAGGGAGGATGGCAGGGTTAATTTTAATAGTATATCAAAATATTTCTTATTATAGCACACACATACGCATATGTCAATATGAGCAATTATTAGTGAAACATTTGATACAGGATTTTTCATTTTAGTTCAGGACAGTTTCAAGGGTAAATAACCACTGTGACTATATGTTGGATGACTTGGGTAGAGTGCATTTCAGTGCCCTAAAACTATCGTTAACATCATCCATAGCGCATCTCTTCCTGCACCTTTGTTATCCAGTGTAAGGAAAAACTTACCCAGAACATTCTTTAGTTCAATTTCAGGATACCTTGGCTCCTCTCACCTGCGTGAGTTTTTGTTTTGAGGCCAGTGTGGAACAATGCAGGAAGGGCACACTCTCCAAAGAGGAGTAATCACTTGTGATTCTTAAGAAGCTTGTTTGTTCAAGTCTACACACTGATGTTGTCTGAGACACTGCCAAGGTGTGTGAAGTGTGCCTCCCAAGCAACAGTCCTTGAACTCTGGCTCATGGCGCAGGGCATCCTTACTGTCAGCAAAGGAAGCTTGTGGGCTGAAACAGCTATTCATCTGTGTGATGTCACTTCCACTGCTTGTTGTGTTAGGAACCTGGTCTCCTGGGAAGCAAAATGGGAAATGATAAAGTTAGGTGGAGAAAGAAATCCTCATGGGTCAACTTAATGGGTAAGCTGTGTTTTCCCTTCTCACTCGCTGTGTGGGAAGGGGTAGTTTGAAGAAGGAAAAATCTTTGGGGCAATTACCTGCTCCTGCCTTGGTGAGCTGGCTGCCAGAGGTATTTTTAGCAACTCCTCCTGTTAAACCCTTGATTGCAAAGTCTTTCCCAATGAAAACTGCTTCTCCCTCCTCTGAAAATCTGCTTAGTGCTTGGTAGCCAGAGCTTTTCCCAATGCACCCCTTCCAGGGACATTGTCATTCTGTTAGAGCTTGGAAAATGTACTTACTGGAGCCTTTATTCTGAGAAAATAACTCATGGAGTATTGATGTGGTTACCATGGGTTCCGTGAATGTTTTCACAAAGAATAAAAACATACAAATTAGTATTTTCATGAAATACATCCAGTAATTATATCTTTTCTTTTTGACTAACATCATGCCTTCTAGCTTTTAATGGGCACTGAAAGAAAAAGAAAAATATTAAAAATGGGCAGGTTGTACAATTATTCTTAAGAGAAGCAATGCAAGTGAGTTCATTTCACGAAGATGGGCATCACAGCAGAGCTATTAAAGGCTTCTGTTCTTTTATTCCCAGGAAAGATAAAATGCTGTGTAGAGATGGAGGAATAAAGAATGGCTGCAGGAACGAAGTACTCTCCAGGATGGAGGGAGCTTAATCCACTAAATAGGTTCGTTTAATCTAACAAGAATTTTGAAGTCACTTTGAATAGTTCAAGCAATAAGGGGCCATAAGAATATTCTGGTGGTCTGTAATAATTATACAATTTCTCGACTTTCAAAAGCACACCGTTTCTACAAGAGGCTCTTCTATTATAGGAGTAACTTCTATAATGTCTCATTGTGAGCAGAGGCCATGAGATGACGAGACCAGCAGGTTTATGACCTTGGAGAAGTGTCCGCTGCCTCTTCAAATACAAAGACATGCACCAACAAACACAGACTGCTTTGACAGGCACACAAGACTGTACTCAGAGTACAAAGTTATTTTAAAAATAATTAACTAAACTTGGGAGAAGAGCTTCTGAGCTGTTGTTTGCCAAATAAACAGTATTTCTCACTTTGTTTCTCCTCCAAGCACTGTGTGTTTGTAGACCCAACTGGAGTGCCTGTCTGTGTGGCTTACAGAGAAGGGAGTCAATGCTGGGGCCGAGAGGGCTTGAAGTGTTGATCACTGTAATGACAGGCTAGCCCACTTGAAGAAATGGCTTGCTAATGACCCTAGTGGCTGGGAAGAGTGGCTGAACAGGCTGTGTGGGTCATGTCGGATGCCTTCACTCTGACCAGCAGCACAGTCCACAAAGACAGTGAACTACTGTGGAGAAGGCAGACTGAAGGAGGAAGCTCACCCCATAGAGGTTCAGGGTGTCGTGTCTCCCTTACCTTTCCACCTTTCTCACAGGCCCCCACACAGGCACACAAATTTATATCAGCACATAAAGGACCACACTTCTTAAAGTTAGGTCAATAGAACATGCATTGGTAAAGACTGGTTCAAAGATACAAAAAGGCTTCTACTTAGCCAGGTTATTTCTGCATCTGATCTGTGTTCACACTGGAGATGACATGGAAGTTACCACTATAATAGAAGTGTCTCTCCCGATAACAGTGTGTCATAGAAAGCCTAGAAATTACACTAATGATTATATGCTGCCAAATACTTTAGCCTATCAACCAGGACCCCGGAATTACTTGAAAGATTTGACTACTGTCAAGTGGAATTGAAGTCAAGACCCCTGAATATAAAGAAGGAGAAGTGGAGCTCCTGGAACTCAAATCCAAGTGAGCATCTCTATTTCTCTTTTAAAGAACGGCCACAAATTACTCATAGTCCATGACTTTACATACACACGCTTGAGCAGCTCAGTAAATGAACTTTGGGTATTTTTTGGTCTTTGTGGAAAGAGGGTAATTTCACCCCTTTCTAGTTCATGGACTTGAGGTATGTTTTTACATAGCTCAAGCTTCATTTCCTATGTATTTTGGAAGCACATGGCATGATCAATGATATGTGAAGAAGTCACATTTTCAGTTTAAAATGTGTTTTCAAGTATACATGTAAAATATTTTTATTTAGTTGCAAGTAGAGAGAGACAAGATAGATAGATGATAGATAGATAGATAGATAGATAGATAGATAGATAGATAGATAGAGAATGAAAATGGGCATACCAGGACCTCCTGCTAATGCCAATGAACTCTGGACGCATGTGCCACTCAAAAATCCACTTTAAGATTCTGAACTAATGCTTAAAAACACCATTCTGCCTGGTGTAGAGGAGTCAATACAGGCTTTGGACTATGACTTTGCCAGATCTGTGAAAGGGAGACGGTGGCTTGCTGTCTTTGTCTCTTTCTTTCTTTCCTTCTTTCTTTCTTTCTTTCTTTCTTTCTTTCTTTCTTTCTTTCTTTCTTTCTTTCTTTCTTTCTTTCTTTCTTTGTTTCTTTGTTTCTTTTTCTCTTTTTTATTTCTTTCCTTCCTCTTATTAAAAAAAGGAAAGAGTGCATTCCAAAGATGTACAAAAACCTTTGAATACATTATCTGCCATGGAAAGGCTTTTATAGAAGAGATGAATGAGGTCAAGGACTTTGAGAAGGGAGATGTCCTTTGTGGTACCTAACTTTGATCAGAGAGAAGTGTCTGGTGACAGAAGAAGAGACTATAGTATGATTGGAGTTTTGAAATCCAAATCCAGGACCATAGCCATCAGAAGTTGCAGAGGACAAGGAACTGATCTTTGGAGCAGCAAGAAGGAACCAGCCCTGTGAACACCTTCATTTGTACTCATTTTTCACTCTGGCCTCTATAAATACCAGAGAAAAACATATATACCTTAAGCCACTAAACAGAACTTGTCAACAGAATAGAAAATAAATATAGCACATGTGTTACCTTATCATTGCTGGGACAAAACGACTGATCAGAAGCAACTAATTGGAAGAAAGTTTTTATTTTAGCTTACAGTCTTGGGGGGAAGCTTCATGATGACAGAGGAAAGCATGGCATGAACAGAGGCTGGACATCACCTCCTTGCCACAGCAGGTAGAAAACAGGTGCATGAGAGTGAGCCCAACTTTGGCAATCAGGAGCTAGCTGTAACATCCCAATACCACCATCTCCCAGCAACACACTTCTTGCAGCAAGGCTCCACTTCCCAAATTTCCACTAGCTGTGCACCAAGCATCCAGCACACATGAGCTTGTGAGGGGGACATCTGATTCAAACCATCACAGTATATATCATTCATGATTTGGGAGGTGACTGGAAATCACACAATCACGTGTGCAGCAGGTCTGCATAGACAGTAGGTTCAAAATAGTGCCATTGTCATTCCTTCCACACAAAACATGTAATTTGAGAAATAAGGCTTGCAAATAAAATCCCTGCAAGCCTCTGGGAAGGGAACCCTGACAAGTGAATGTTTTCAGATGAAAAGCACTAATTATACACACACAATTGTTCACTAGTTATATGCATATTTCGATGTCCAGGGAAAGACCATGTGCCAAGAGTTCTTTGTGTGATGGACATTTTGGTACCCACTTCCTTGAATGCCATTACCTAACCTTCTGGGTTATGACAGATTAAATGCACACACTTTTAAATAATGGATTTATTTCCTTAGCTATGTCTGGTAGAGACTAGCTTTGAAGTGAGCTTTTAGTTGATGGTGGAAGGAGAATGGAAGCCAGCCCATGTTTTCTCATGTCTGCTGAAGACTTCCCAGGCTCCTTAAGAACTAGGACATATGTATTTTTTTTTAAGTTTGAGATGAAAAGACTGTGTTTGCAAATATGGGTGTGTGTTATACATGTGAGTTCTCATTATGTACTTTATAATTTGAATTCGTATGAGAGAGGACTAACATTTGAAGGATATTAATGTTCTGTTTGGCAAAGCAAAAATATTGCAGGGGAGCATTAGCTAGTGGAATAAATTACGATATTTTCCATTATCAAGTGGGTGGCAGATAATCACATCCCTGATTCCTCAAGATTGTTTAACCTTTAGGATATTTGTTTATGATTATATGCTTTGCAAGTCATCATTGTTAAAATGCTATAGAATGGAGGCATAGAATTATTGGTTCTTAATGGTTAGGTATGCTTTCCCCCTCAACTGTACACCAGCACCGATCACACCATTCCTCACTGAAAAATAGTCTAATTTTCACTTCATGGATAGATTACTGTCCACTCATTTAAAAATATGCTAAAAATATATTCCTTCCAGTCTTGAAAATGACCGACTCAGCAAAAAGGACTGGATAGAAAGAACCAGTAAAGGGAAGGAAGTGTGAATGACACAGTTTATATCAATTCTACAAAATTTGGTGTTCCAGTGTTTGAAGGAAAAAAAAGTAATAATTTCTAAGACTAAGCAGTTTGAACATTGCATCTTGCTTTGCTGTGTGATCATAATTAAAACAGAGAAGAGAATGAAGAGATTTTTATATTAGGTTTTCCTTGATGGAAGCATTTTCTTTCCTTTAACTTTGGTGAAAATTCCTAACAGGGCCCTCTCTCCTCTTCCAAAGGTAGTATTTGGTAAAGACAAATCTTCGTTTAAAATCTATCTGTCATTCTGTTCTCTCTCCAGAGCCAGAAAGTGAGTGTGTAGGTTGAGAAGGGATAAGAATGGGGTCTTTTGGAGTAGTTTGAGAGAAGACTATATTGTTTACCTTTATTTGAGTCTTAGCTCATTGAGTTTGCAGAGAAGATTTGTAAGTAGAGGCATGGTTTCATTAACATTTTAGGAGTTAGATTTTAGGAGTTGTCTCAGGACAAATTTGAAAATGGATAGAAAGGCTATATGGGTATCCATTAGAATCTCTACAGATTTATAATTTGTCTCATTTTAACCTATACTGATCTCATTCTCTGTTGGAGATTCTGTTCGTATGTTTCAGAAGCCACTGAGAACCGTGGACAACCAACAGGACCGGAGATGCTACCTGTCACTTAAGAAGGAGATGAAACACCCCTAATTTATGATATAGAACCTGTGATGGTTAAATTTATTGCCAACTTGACCTGTGTAATAATCCACAGTAATCTTGGGTGGGTCTCTGAGCTTGCCTGCAGAAAGGATTGACAAAATCCTTTTGGGATTTTGGAGAAGGGAGGAGGTCCCTTCTCCAGAGTGATCCCTCTCACCCTAGGGGGTGGGCCTTCCAGAAGGGGACTAGATATAAGGAAGCTTGAGGGGAAGAGAATTTCTCTCTCTTCCTTCCTCCCTCTGCTGCTGGTGCAGGCTCTATAGACTCTCTGCTTGGATTTATGAAAGGGGGCCAGCCTTTTCCTTCATTTTTGGAACTTCCCCTGGATCTCTTATTTCAATAAATAATTTCCTCCCCAAATTGTGCCTGGTTTGGAGATTCATCTCAGTGGTGTGTGGCTGACTATGGCAGAGCCCAAATGAAACCTTTGAGGAAGTGATGAGATAAGCAAGAGACCTACCTCCATAGCAATTCAGATAACCTGTGAAAGGATAACGGAGACAGACACTGAGGACACCCAACACAATCTAAAGCAGAAATCCAGAGATTCTTAACTCAACAGTAAAGCAGACCTAAAAACTTCATCCACCATGACTCAGGGATCTGAGCAGAAGAGAGGGCAGAAAGATTGTAAGAACCATGGTGGGGGAGAGAGAGAAAAAATATCTGACCACCTCCGGTACAATCCATATCACCCTATACCATGGACTGGTCCAGCAAGTCCATGTGGGAAGGCCCCCAGCAGGGTAGGAACAGGGAGGAAGGAAATGGGGAGAACACCATAAGACTTGCTCATGCAATATATCTAATTATTTGCAATAAATATGGAAAAAAAGAAAAAATCTACTACATGATTAGTTGGTTTTTTTTCTTATGATTTACAAAACTTCAAGTGCCAACTGCTCAAGTTGTTTTGACAGTTGCCCACTCCACAATCCAGCAACTTGGTTGTTGAATGTGTGTCTGAGGACCTCAACCCCACACTCATGTCTTCTTTCCTTCTGTGCACAGCTCTGGGAAGCCACCTGACTTTGACCAAATTAATAGCAGTAGTTCAAGCAATGTTCTCCTTGGGATTCCATGGTAAAATTTAAGTAAAATTGACATTTTTGTCAGCTAAAATTTAAACACATTTTATAGTGTTTTTATGTTTTGTATGCTTTCCTTTTGGATTAATTTAATTTTAAAACATTCAGTTATTCTTGGGTGCTGACATTTTATATATATATATATATATATATATATATATATATATATATATATATATATATATATATATATATATGTATGTATTACTATTTAAACATACTGAAAAGACATGTACTTTTTTTTCCTGCTTCCTTTGGCCATCTTGGACCTCAAAAGTATTTTTTGTTGTTGTTGTTTTTAGTGTAACTTTTATTTATTTATTTTTTTTGGGTTTTTCGAGGTAGGGTCTTGCTCTAGTCCAGGCTGACCTGGAATTCACTATGTAGTCTCAGGGTGGCCTTGAACTCACGGCAATCCTCCTACCTCTGCCTCCCGAGTGCTGGGATTAAAGGTGTGCGCCACCATGTCCAGCTTTTTAGTGTAACTTTTTGAAGACACTGTATGCACATAAAAATGGATACTTTATACATGATAGCATATTTTAAATCTGATTTTATAATTTTTAATTTAATATATCTTATTCTAAGCAATATGTAGAGAGATCTCATTTTTAAAAGTTGTATAATAATTCTTTGCAAAGAAGTGTGGCAGGGTTGGTGAGATGGCTCAGCGGTTAAGGCACTTGCTTCCAGTGCCTAAGGCCCCTGGTTCAATTCCCCAGTACCCACATAAGCCAAACCCACAAGGTGGTGGCCCTAGTGCTCTCTCTTGCTCGCTCATTCTCTCTGTATCTCTCTTCTTGAAATGCATAAATAAAATATTAAAAAAAAGAAGTGTGACAATTTATTTAACAAACTACTTATAGACTCATCTCTGGATATCTATGATCCTGGTTTTGCCTAATATTCTGCAAAAGCATTTAAAATATATTGTTAACCATTTAGGACAAATACCTAAGTGTGTATTTTTCTATGATAAAGTTTTTGTAATTTAAATTTTGACACATTTTGACAGACTACGACTTACAGAAGTTATAGCAATTTCTGATGTATGAAAATTTTTATTTTGTAGGACCTCAATAACATAGTATTTTTAAAAAATAGTTTGATACTTGGCCAGCCTGAAAATTATATCTGACAGTTCTCTCTGAGTGATGTTAAGCATGCACTCATATCTTTCAGATCAATTATATTTCATTCCAAGGATATATTTTTCAATTTGCTATTCTCTTGGCTAATTCGTCTTACTATTTGTTGTTATTTCTTATATATTAAAAACCTTAGAATTCTTTGGCATCAGCTAAAAGTTTTCTCCACCTTTTCTTTTATTTTAAAATTTTGTCTTTTTGGTTTTTAGTTTTCAATAGTCTTCACTTTTGATATATTTTGCCATAGAGAAATGTATATATTGTCTACAGTTAAGTTAATTTATTGTTTTATTTTACTATGTATATTTAGAAATGGTACTTATTTAAAAATTATTAAAATAATTTTCTGTTTCATATTTCATTTTTCATGATACATATTGAATATATACAAATTTTCAATTGATATAAAGAACAATAACTTTGATAATTTCTACCTATGACTTTCTCTATAAGTTCTTTTACTCTTAATTTTTATTATTAAAGTTGACTTCACTATTTGACCCCATATTTTTAATGTCTCAAATGTGTCATTTATGTTTCTTCTGACTTCATTTTCTTTTACGTCATTAGCCTGCTTTCCCTACTTGCTGAGTTCTATCTACCCATCTATTTCTTTGCTATCTAGCTAGATATTTCTTATATTTCTAATTTTTGTACTTTGCTTATTTTATTGTGTTGCATTTAAAATAATTTCATTGAGTATACTGCATATTTGCATGCTGCAAATTGGCCCTGTTCCCATCCTGCCATGCTCTGTTGTTACACCCTCTCCTTGGCTCTCCTTCCACTATGGCTTCCTCAGTGAGGGGAATCCCTAGTCACTGTGGGGTCATGACTTCACCAGTCAATTCGTGTAGGGAGGAGAAGGCTTCATAATTAGCCTTCCCATCCTGTGGCTCTTTCCACCCCCTCTTCCCACATGTTCCCTGAGCCTTAAAGGGTGTTCTGGATGTCTCCTTAGTGTTGAGTTCTCAGTAGCCTCTTA
>PVHP010030097.1:0-21928 GCA_004024765.1 Zapus hudsonius
CCGTGTGTGTGTGTGTGTGTGTGTGTGTGTGTGTGTGTGTGTGTGTGTGTGTATGTGTATGTATGTATATGTGTGGTGAGTATTGTGTACAAACTTACCACACCAGTATGTATAGTGTATGCATGTGTGTGGAGGCCAGAAGAGAACATAAAGTGACCTCTATCACTCATCTGTCTGTGAGAGACTGAGTTTCTCACTGGACCAAAAGCTGCTGTTTACCCACTGAGCCATCTCCCCAGCTCCTGGACATTTTTCAGAAACATGTTGGCCATCTATTTGTCTTTTGAGAAATGTTTATTCAAATCGTTTGCCCAGTTTTGTGTCAGACCACTCATGTTGTTGAGTTTAAAAAAATATTTATTTATGAGAAGAGAGAGAATGAAGATGGGTATGTTAGGGTCTCCAGACACATGTGCCACTTTGTGTGCCTGGCTTTGTGTGGGTACTGGGGTATCAAACTGGGGCTGTCTGGCTTTATAAGCAGGTACCTTTAACCACTGAGCCATCTCTCCAGCCCAATGTTTTGAGTTCTTTGCTCTGAATATAATTCTGTCTGATGAGTAATTTGAAAATATTTTCTCCCATTTTGTAGGTTTTCTCTTGACTGTTGTTTACTCCATTGTGTGTAGGCTTTTTGATTTGATTTGATTTTTTATTTAAAAAATATTTATTCATTTTCAAGCAGATATATATATATATATATATATATATATATATATATATATATATATATATATAGAGAGAGAGAGAGAGAGAGAGAGAGAGAGAGAGAGAGAGAGAGAGAGAACCAGGAGTACCAGGGTCACCACCTTGTGGGTCTGGGTCTGGCATATGTGGGTACTGGGGAATTGAACCAGGGGCCTTAGGCACTGGAGACAAGTGCCTTAACCGCTGAGCCATATCTCCAGCCCAAGGCTTTTTGATTTTATATAGTCCCATTGAAATATTATTCTAAAAGTACCAAGGATTGGCCTTTCATTCAATAGACAGTACTGGCCTTCAGCATGGCCCTGCACCATGTGCTGAAGACTCAGTTACAAGTCAGATCTAGCTTTATTCCCTTGGTGCTGTCATTGTATTCATGGACCATAGAGGCATTATGACACAATTCTAGAGTGGCATCCTCGGGGCTGAGGTGGAGATGGCAGCCCAGGAATTTAGAATAACCAGAGATGAAATTCCTTGGCAAGCATGAATATCAAGGCAGATACCTGAAAATGGCTGAATCTTTAAAGATTAGTATAACAGAGCTTTATGGTGGAAGGAACAAAACATCATGTGAGCAAAGGTTTCTGGTTGAGAAGTTGCCCTGGATATGTAGGAAACTGCAAGTCACATTCTTTTTATTGTATTATGTGAAGAGATGTGAGTGACAAGACATGGAATTGGAAAGTTTTTTTCGGGGAAACCGTGAATCTCGCATTGCTATGGTCATCTTAAGACACTGTTACTGTTCACCAGCCTTCACTACTACCCCTTTATCTCTAGTACAGAAAACATACAAAGCAGATAGTCAAAAGTTACTCCCCTGTCTCCATTTCCATCCTCAGGATCTCGACACAACCTGTCCACTCCACACAGATATCTCCTCTACTTATTACAAAAGCTGTTTCCAGGAAAAAAACGAACAAAAATATTTAAAAATTAACAAAAACAATAAAATTAAAAATAAAAAAAAATAAAAATGAAAGAAGAAAAAAAGCTGTTTTTGTTCTAGCTTTGTTTACTGTTTCCCAGATTAGCAGCCATCCTCTCCCCTCTGTTTTTTTTTTTTCCTTAAGTAAGGCTGCCTGTCACTTCTAATTCTCTTTAGGCCAATGTTTTTTAACTCTTGATTATATAAAATATGTATATGTATTTTTAAAAATTTTTTATTTATTTGCAAGGTGAGAGGGAAAGAGAAGGAGAGACAATGGGTGTATCAGGGCAACCTGCCACTGCAAATGAACTCCAGATGCATGTGCCACTTTGTGCATCTGTCTTTAAGCGGGTACTGGGGAATGGAACCCAGGTCGTTAGGCTCTGCAGGAAAGAGCCTTAACCAGTGAGCCATCTCTCCAGCCTCTACAAAGGATATTTTAATGGATACAAATAAGCAGTCAAATGAAGAGATGTACTGAGGAAGGTCTAGAAGGGCCCAAGTGCTGAGCTTCCATTCTTTCAGGTTTGGAGGTGGCCACCCTGCTGGCACATGGAGGAGTTCTTGATCACCTTCTTATAAGCCTCCACATGTTCAGCTATTGTGAAGCTCTCTGAACTCCATCCTTTTGGGTTTTATGACTTTACTATGTGGGCATAATTGCTAAGACTGGTTGGGGAACCCAGGAAGGTATGCTTGCTATGATTCTTCAACATTTCTTCTTCTCAGATTCTGGCAGGACCCTTCTAGAAAGAGGGGCCTATGACAGGTCAGAAAAATTTTCAATGGCTAGCTAAAACCAGGGGAAGGTGGGTTTCTATGATGGGCCTTGGGAAAGAGAAACTCAATTCCAGTTTCCATTACTTGCTTTGAGGAAGGATTCATAAGCCAGAGTCTCTGGATGAAAACAAACAAAATACATCAAATTTATGGTCCATGCTGGCACAGTCCATCTTAGCCCTGGACTTGGAAGATTTCTTGATTAGTGTGTAAGACAGCCATATATATAAGGATAGATGTGATGCTTGGATGGGTAATTAGCAGAACTGAGATAATATGCAATTCTGGTGGTGAGAGTGTGGGAAAGAGGTACCCCTCCCCAAAAAATAGTGCAAGCCTTTAGTCCCTCCCTGCCTGAGTCCTCATTAGTAATTTGGTTAGTTCTTCCTTCTAGAACTGATACCATCTTGGATAACAAAGTAGCGGAACACGTCTCCTTCCCAGCAGATCAGCTCTTGTCTTTTTGTCTCTAAATAGCACTGTCATTCTTGGTTATTTCAACTCGAAGCCTGGGAATTTGTGACCTCCTTATTTTTAATAATATTATTATTTTACAAAGGTTGTAGTGTTATATTCCCTCTCCCCCCAGTTCTCCTTTCCCTGAGGGCTCTCCTCATTGGGGTTGTTGGTGTTTGATGTTGGGTAATTGAGGCCTTAGTCAGTCCTTCTTTACTTCCTTTTCTGTATTGTTTGTCAGCAAGTACTAATGACTTTATCTCTAAGTCATCTCTCAATTTCATTAAGAAGTTTATTTATTTATTTATTTATTTATTTATTTATTTATTTATTTATAAGTAGAGAGCTAGAGAGGAGAGAGACAGACAGAGAGAATAGGCATGCCAAGGCCTCTATCCATTGCAAAGGAACTCCAGATGCATGAGCCATTTTGTGCATCTGGCTTCACCTGGGTACTGGGGAATTGAACTCAGGTTAGACTTTGCAGGTCAGTTTCATTTTTATGTCTCCTTTGGCAACAACCTAGTCCAAGTGACTTTCATGAACAATAGCAGTCACATCTTACCGGAGTCCCCATTCTGGTCTGCTCTTATTTCTTTCCAGTGTGCTGCTCCCTCCCTCCACAAGCCCATCACAGAGGCCTATCTTACAATTCAGAGTCTCTTCTACCTAGGTTACTCCTGTTTGGTCTTCACATCTTGCCTCCAAGTCATTTTCTCAAAGGAAGTCTCCTTTGTTACCAAGTCTAGATATGCTTTGCCCCTAGCATCATGCTTGGCACAAAATAGGTGTCCTGTGAATGTATTATTGCATTGAGTCAGAGGGTGGATGAATGGGCAAATTGGATAAATGGATGGGTGGATGGATTAAGGATCAGTGCCAAAGGAAGAATTCATACTTGAAGCCCCTAAGCTCAAGAGAAAGAAATGATCAATGAAAATGTCATATATGACATAAACTAAATAGCACCAAAGGGTCTAAAGGAAAAGCCAACATTTTCTGGTCTCATGATGCTGGCCCTACTACTCTGTGTGTAGAAGCAGCAACTTTTTTTTTTTTTTCAAAGGAGGGTCTTGTCTAGCCCAGGCTGGAATTCACTGTGTAGTTTTAGGTTGGCCTCGAACTCACAGTGATCCTCTTTCATGAGCCTCCTAAGTGCTGGGATTAAAGGAGTGAGCCACCATGCCTGGTGTTTCCATTCTTTGTTTTTGTTTTTCAAGACAAGTTCTTGCCATATACTCCTGGTTAGCCTGGTATTCACTATGGATTACAGTCTTGCCTCAAATACCCAGTAGTAGTACTGTCTCAGCCTTTTGAGTGCTGGGATTACAGATGTACATTACCATGTCTATTTTTGTTTTCCATTACTTTGATAAACAAACCACAGACTTTCAGATATGTCATTTATGGACAAATGCAAGGCAATTGCAGTGTAGTATACAGAGAAAGATAAGCACAGCTTTTAAATTATGAGGCTAGAGATTGAAGCCCAGCTCTGTCAGTCCTAGACTATGATCTTGAACAGCAGTCTTCTTTGCGATAAGCAAATTTTTTTTTATTTGTAAAGTTGAACAGTTAAGTTTCTTACTGTTCTAAGCATCTAGTTCTGCCTTTTTCTTCACCTCCTCCCTCCTCCCAGGAATGCTTTGAAGACGACCCAGGGCGTAAGTGGATGGATGGCATGCTCAGTAACCCAGGGTGCCAGACTGGGTCCCACACGGGGCCCTTCATTGATAGCTACCGCTATTTCCAGCCAAAGCAAGAGAGGGCTTTCACCTGCTGGTCAGTGGTCAGTGGTGCACGCCATCTCAACTATGGCACCCGGCTGGACTATGTGTTGGGGGATAGGACCCTGGTCATAGAAACCTTCCAGGACTCCTTCCTATTCCCTGAGGTGATGGGCTCTGACCACTGCCCTGTGGGAGCCATATTGAATGTGTCTTGTGTGCCAGCAAAACAGTGCCCACCTCTGTGTACCCGCTTTCTCCCTGAGTTTGCGGGTACCCAACTCAAGATTCTTCGCTTCCTAGTTCCTCTTGAACAAGAATCTGTGCTGGGGCAGCCAGTCCTGCGGCCCAGCAATCAAAGCCAGATACAGAAACAGCAAGACAAAAAAGCCCATGTGCGCTCAACCAGGTCTCAGACAAGTCATTCTGGCTCCAGAAAAAAACAGAATAACCTAACAAAGTACTTCCAGCCTTCCTCCAGCCTTCCCCAAACTTCTTGTGTTGAGCCACCTACCCTGCCTCTGGTGGGCACTCTTGTACCCCCAAAGACTCCAGAAGAGGATGCAGTAGTCAGAGTGGTGGAAGAACAGGCCAAGGCTTCAGAGGTCAAAGATGAGAAGGAGGTATTGACCATGTTCTGGAAGTCTGTGCTGGGGGGACCTGGACCCGTGCCCCTCTGTGGAGGCCACAGGGAGCCGTGTGTGATGCGTACTGTGAAGAAGCCAGGCCCCAACCTTGGACGGCGCTTCTACATGTGTGCTAGGCCCCAGGGTCCTCCCAGTGACCCTTCCTCCCGATGCAACTTCTTTCTCTGGATCACGCCCAGCTGAATCACAGAGGCCTAGGGATATCTGGCATGGCCACCCTTGCACAGGGTCAGATGCCTGCTCCCCTCCTTGCTGGTGCTGCCTTTCCCCCAAGGCTTCCTTCCCTCCTTTCTTCCTCCTCTTGGTCCACACCCTTTTCCTACCCTTCCTTCTCTTTTCATAAGGCCTCTGTCCTCCCTACACCCCCCCTTTCTACTTCCTCCAAGATCTCTCGCTCTCTTTCCTTCTTGAGAAGATCTTCCTTGTTAGTGACCTTTTTGTATGTAATGCCATGAACCAGTCTTCCCACCCACCTTTCTGTTAGAAGTACATACAGAACAAGACCTAAAAACTTAACAATATTGTGATTTTACACCCCTCCCATCCTTCCTGGGAAATGTATTTGTTCATAAATAAAGTCTGTGTCTTTGTTTTATTAAACCAAACTGGATGGACATTTTAGATGTTTTCCATAAAATTGAGTGAGAGAGACTATCTCAATGTCAGGTTTAGTGGCCACTTGCAGCCCAGTGTGCTGATGCCTGGGGAGGAGGTTGGAGAGAGGACTAGTACTCCTCATAAAGGGCTTTGCTGGGCTGCAGGGGTCCTCTGTCTCCGCGCTGCTAAAGTTGGGTCAGCAAGGGAAATGGGTGTGATGTGGCAGAAAGCAAAGGAGGTTGTCTAGAGTTATTGGTGTGTCCCTGAACTACCACACACTGGTTACCAGATGGAAAGAAAAGGTGTCTCAGCCATCAATGTACAAGGCAGGGCGAGGGCTATACCACAAGTCTCAGGGACAATTGCCACCTCAGCCATTTGAAATATTATTGACCTGTTGGGAGCCTTGACTTGAACATATTGCATGCAATAGCTAAACCTTTCTCTTCACCTGGAAAAATAAGGTTGATAAATCCTATAAGATACTTTGGGAGGGAAAGAGGATAGTGAGTTGAGGGAGATATCCATTCCCCATTATCAAAAATTTCTCAGTTTAGGGGAGTCGTTATTACCTTCCCAAGAGCAATCAATCTTTAGTTGGGATATACCATATCCCTTTGCTTAGGAGGCTACCTGGAGCCCGCCTTTCCGGGTCTACCAGTGAAGAGTAAGCAGAGCCCTAATGTTTTTAACCCATAGGAAAGTCATTTCATGTCTTCTGAGGGTTGTGGCTCTCAGTATAACTCCTAATACTGCTTGAGCACATTTCTTTCCTCTTTCTAAAGTACAACAGACCCACAAGTCTGTTTTGACAGTAAAACAGACCCACAAGTGATATGTGGTTTCCTCACAGCGCTGGTACTTCTCTGAGGGACTCTAGTATAGTATAGTATAGTATAGTATAGTATAGTATAGTATAGTATAGTATAGTATAGTATAGTTGCTTTTTGTCCAGTAGGACACAATTGCTACAGGTTGCTCTTTATTTTCAGATTCGAGTCAGCTAGAGGCACACAACAAAGCAGAGGAGAGGTGAAGGCCCAGCTCCAGGTGAAGAGTGGGTAGGGTGGGCATATAAGGCAGTTGGCTTCTCAGGCAAAGGTGGTAACATACTGGGGCCTCATGTTTCCAAAGTAGGAGCGTTCCCACTCACTCATGAGCTCAAAGTGAACAGGACGACGACAGAAATTGCAGGCAGCCACAGATACATCCTGGAGGGACAACCCCACCTCATTCCAGGCCATAAGCAGCTTCTCTGAAGGCAGAAGAGAGGGAGGAGAGAATTTGTTAGATATAATCTTTCAAATCCCTTGTCTTATTATTAAGACACAAAAGTATCAAGCCCCTCAATCCTCTGAGGTCCTTTGGACCCAGAAGTAGCTTTATCTGCTTGCTCCAATGTGAGCTTTGAATGTTACCATTTATCTATGGGTGCAAAGATATATAAAAGATAAGGAATCCTTCCTCTGACAAAATTAAGTTATAATGTCATGGTCATGGCCTGTATGGCTCCCTCGGTACAGGACCCATGCAAGCCAAACAATGAATTTGTATCTGCGGGTAAAGTCCTAATCTGGTGAGGAAGATGACACTGAGTAAATATTCTTTTACACTGATGTTGTGACCAGGGATCCTGGAACAGAAAGACATTTCTGGAGGTTGTGGGGACCCAGAGGAGGAATCTGACCAAGTCATAGGAAGTGCTTCCGATATATACCAGGGCTCTGTCCTTAGCTTTTTAAATGCACATCCCTTGCTCATCTGCTCTAGTCTCATGGTACCATCTATATGATGAGAATGCTGAGATTTTCTGTCTCTAGCTTAAACACTTTCCCCAGAACTCTGTCTTGATTTCCAGACTTGTATATCCACTGGTATTCTGCATTTCTAGTTGGATATTGAATGGGCATCTCTTGAAGTGGCTATGACTGAACTACTTGTATCTCTACAATCTACCAAGCCTGCTTTACTTTCAGACTTCCTCATCTCAGTTGATATCAGCTTTTATTTTTCTCCATTTACCTCACATTCAGTCTATCAGAAAATGGCATTGGTTCCACCCTCTGCTCACTTGTCATCACCTCCATTGCTGTTATCAACTCTGAGCCACCATCAGCTTTCACCTGGAATATTACACTAACCTCCTACTGAGTCTCCCAGCTTTCATACATTCTCCTTTTCAGTGCATTCTCGACACAGAAGTTAGAACAATTCTATAAAACCGAGTTAAAGACAGGCATGGTGGTACAATCTGTATTCTCAGCACTGGGGGGCTGAGGCAGGAATATCATGAGTTCCAGGGCAGCCTAGGCTATAGAGCAAGACCTTATCTGAAAAAACAAGCAGGGGCTGGAGAAATTGCTCAGTGGTTAAAGGTGCTTGTTTGCAAAGCCTAACAGCCTGGGTTTGATTCTCCAGTACCCATGAAAAGCCAGATGCATAAAGTGGCACGTGTGTCTGGAGTTCGTTTGCAAAGGTGGATTCCCTGGCATGCTCATGCTCAGTCTCTCCCTCCCCCTCTCTCTGAAATAAATAGAATATAAAAACAAGAAATTAAAAACTTGAGCATCTGAGCATGATGGCACACAAATATAATCCAAACATTTGAGAGGTGGAAGCAGGAGGGTCTGAAATTCAAGACCATTCTAGGCTACATAGTTTGAAAACAGCTTGGGCTACATGAGACTCTCTCAAAAAACAAACTTACTACTTAAATATGCTAGTCTTATGCTCAGATCCTTCCAAAGGACCTTGGAGTAGAATCCCAAAACCTCCCAGTAACCTTCTGTCTGCTCACTCTACTGCTACTTGATTATACCACTCCAGCCATATTCATCTCCTTGTTCCTCAACTATAATAAAAATACTCAGGCTGGAGAGATGGCTCAGCAGTTAAGGTGCTTGCCTGAAAAGCCTAATGACCTGGGGTTGATTCTCCAGTACCCACAGATGCACAAAGTGGTGCATGCATCTGGAGTTCATTTGCAGAGGCTGGAGGCCATGGCACACCCATTTTCTCTGTGTTTGTTTCTCTCTTCTCTCTCTCTGTTTTGGGCTGTTCTCTGCCTTGGATACCTTTCCCTTACATATCTGCTTAGTTAATTCCTTCACTTTCTTCAAATCCTGGCTCTGGGACTAGAGAGAACACTCAGCAGTTAAAACTGCTTGCTTGCCAAATCTGATTGCCCAGGTTTGATTTCCCCAGTACCCATGTAAAGCCAGATGCACAAAGTGGCGCGTGTGTCTGGAGTTGATTTGCAGTGGCAGGTGGCCCTGGCACACCCATACTCTCACTTTCTCTGTCTCTCTCTCAAATAAATAAAACTTAAAAAAATACTGGCTCTAATGTCACCTCAGTGTGGTCTCAACTCTTGCCATCCTAGTACTACAGCCTTTCTCCAAATGAACCCCTGCTCACAGCACTTCCTGTCTACCTTCTCTCACTGCGTTGTTCCCATAGTACAAAGAACTAGCGTGGTATTTGGTTTATTTTTTTGATTATAGATATATTTATTTATTTAAGAGAGGGTGAGAGTGAGAAAGACGCAGGTAGGGACAGAGAGAATGGGCACATTGGGGCCTCCAGCCACTGCAAACAAACTCCAGACACATGTGCCACCTTGTGCATCTGGCTTTACATGGGTACTTGAGAATCAAACCTGGGTCCTCAGGCTTTGCATGCAAGCCCCTTAACCACTGTGCTATCTCTCCAGTCCTGGTTTATTTTTAAATGTTTCTTGATCATCCCTTTGCCATAGAATTAAGTTCCAAAAGAATAGGGCTTTTGTGTATGATTTGTTTTCTAATTGATCCTCAGCACCTAGGACAGTGTCTAGCCCACAGTAAGTACATGATTAAATGCTTGTTGAAAGAATAAATGAAAGGATGCCCGTGTTAAGACTAGAAGATGAACATAAGCCAGAAGGGATGAAAGAGGATGTTCCAATCAGGAAAGAGTAACATTCACAAAGTCCCTGAGACAAGAGAACAAAGCAAAATGAGAGAACTCAGTCACTTGACCTAGTTGTCTTCACAAATGTTAGGATTACAAACGTGTGCCACCATGCCCAGATTTAACTCAGGTTTTTGTTGTTTGTGTTTTTGAGATAGTCTCACTCTATAACCTGGCCTGGCCTGGAAGTCATGCTCCTCTTGCCTCAGTCCCCTGAGTGCTGGGATTATAGGCATGCACCACTATGCCTGGCTTTAACTAGGGTTCTAATAAAATATATTTGTGGGGAGAGGAGAGGACAGACATCTTCATGTAGAAGGCATTGGATACCATACCAAGGAGCTTCGACCCTGTTCTGTAAACAGTTCTACAAATTTTGAACTAAACGTTCTTATCAGTTCAAATGATTTAGCATATACCTCCAATCTATACTTATTATATACATGTATCATTGTCAGCCTATATATTAAATTCAATATCAGTAATGATTAATTTCCTATTTTAAGTTAAACACAAAATTCCAATATTTCATTCGCTCATCATGTGGATAATCTTGTGGATTCACTCTTGAGGCCACTGCTCTAAGAGTATAAGCAATAGGGAGGGATATAGAAAATGAAAAAAAAACAATGAAGAGGTTTAGAAAAGGGAACAATATTGCTAAGTTTTAGAAAACTTCCTCTGGCAGTCAGTATGGAGAAGGGACTAAAAGCAAACAAGAGAGAAGCAGAGAAATACAGAGAAGTTGTATAAGTTGGTAAGTTTTAAAGAAGTGGCAGTGGAGAAAGAATAGATTCAAGATTGTAGAGATGATTTGTGGGATTTCAGGATGAGTTAACTGTGGCATTAAGGGATTGGTGGAGCTATGTCTCATAAAGATTTCTCATAATACGACATAGATATCCTGCAAAAGCCCAGCCTAAGTGAACACTCAGAGGACACTGAATAAAAAGGTCAAAAATCGGCTTCATCAGTTCAGAGAAGCAGTAGACCTACTGGTTCTAACCATGGAGATAGAAATAGGACCCCCTGTCCCCACCTTGGAACAGTAACTATTTTTATGCTTCAATTTCCATATTCACAAAATAGAAAAGACAGTGGTATCTATCTCAAGGATTAAATGGATTAATACATGTAAAGTGTTTAAAACAGTGCTTGGCACATGGTAAGTATTTAATAAATATTACTTAACAGTATTTAATATTTTTTTCGAGGTAGGGTCTTGTTCTAGCCCAGGCTGTTCTAGAATTCACTATGGTGTCTCAGGGTGGCCTCAAACTCATGGTGATCCTCCTACCTCTGCCTACTAAATGCTGGGAATAAAGGTATGCCCCACTATGCCCGGCTATTTAATGTTTTTAAGTGAATGAATGGTACCCATCTGTCTAGTCTCTTTGGACACTCATAGTACCTATGTTGTAGACAGAGTGAACATATTGTAATATGTGTCCTTTGTTTTCCTATCTGAGAGTCATTGATCACAGAATTCCCTTATTCTGAACTATTGTAGAATATCCACATGTAGTTCAATGTGGACCACAAAGACTTGTTCATGCATAAAGCCTCTCCACTTTCATTCTTCCCATTCTCCCTAGACAGTAAATGATTTCTGTCCCTCCTGCCCCATCACACAGGACTATTGTTGTCTTTGGCTCCTGTGCTAGGTCATTGAATGCATACATAGATTTCATCTAAGAGACCGGGAATGAGTACCTGCTTGGACCAGGACCTGTGTTAAAAAGCCTACCAAAAGAATATAGTAAACTTGTGGGGAACTCACTAAGTTGCCATATTTCATAGTAAAATCTAAATTACTAAGAATCATAGATTGACTCCTCTCCCACACCAGTCTTACTATCTCTACATTCCAGTAATTCTTGCTTATTCTTTGCTATTTCTGTTGTGTTTGAGACATGGTCTCATGTAGCCTTGAATTCATTACGTTGTCAAGGATGACCTTGAAGTCCTGCCTCTACCTCCCAAGTGCTGTTAATATAGGTGTGCACTACCACATCTGGGTTTTCTTGTTCTTCATATATCTCAAGCTATTTTTTCCTTTCTTTGTACTCGTTCCTCTTCCAGGAATAACTCTTTTGCATTTTCTTTTCTTGGTCCAATACTCATAAAATTCATATCATATGTCACTTCCTCTAGGAGTTCTTCCTTGAATCCCACAGACTGGATCAGGTCCCTCTTCCTTGCTCACATACCTTCCATGCATACTGTATTTTTTACGCTCTGATCTGCCCTTGATGTCATTGTTTGTGTCTCGAGAGCCCAGTGAGTCTATGGGCTATTTCTCATTCATTTGTGATCTTGGTATAGGGCCTAGTACACAAATGATGTTCCCAGAAATATTGTGTTAATTGAATGGAATCTGTCCTCTCAACTTCTTTAGATCCTAAGACTGAAGGTTGGGGAAATGTTGTATGCATCCATTTTGAGGACTTACCCACAAAATTTTCCATCATTTGAGGGCTGTGGTGAGGGGAAGGTGCCAGGCGTAGAAGCTCCTCACCCCGGGGCACTGTTGGGTAGTTGATGGCCTGCACGTAGATGTTGTGCTTGGAGAGCAGGACATCACAGATCTTGCTGTTGAGCTCTGCATCACCCACCTGGGTTCAATAGAAAGGTTTTTCAGTACCTGCTGCCCTGGGTCCACCATCACTAATTAGCTCTACGAAGCAGGTGAAGAGAATCAGGTGAAGGAACTCCACTGAATTTGGAGACACCTTATTTCTTTTCCTAGGGGGTTTGGTTAGTGGTAACTCCAGAATCTCTTAATCAAGGAGTCCAGAGCCAGCAATCAATAAAGGAGGGGTAGAGCTTGTACCAGGGGCCTTGTCTTGACAGTACTTGCAAAGCATGCACATTGGTTAAATTGGGGTGGTTCTAAGTGAGAAGAAAAACCTACCAAACTTTGGGGTGCTGTCACTGGGCTAATTTTTTAAAAATCAAGTATTTAAAAGAGCAGTTTTTTAAGAGAACACTGAGTTAATGTAAAGACCATTGGCAGTAGTTGGCCCTCTGTATCTGTATGTTCCACATCTAGTTATTCAACCTTGGGTCAAAAATGTCTTAAAGATGTGTTTAAGGAACATGTACCAACTTTTTCATGTGGATATTCCCTAAACAGTATAGTACAGCAACTATATAAATAGCTTTCACATCACATTAGGTATTATTAGTAATCTAGAGATAATTGACTCTATTGGGGAGGATTGTATAGGTTATATGAAAATACTACATCATACAAAGAATTGAACATTTGTGGAGTTTGATTGGTAGGGAATTCCTAGAACCAATTCCTCCCTGATCCTGAGAGATGACCATGTTTCTTTCTCATCTACAAGACTGTCACAATAAAGTGTCCTTCCTACACCATGACTTAATAGGCTCATGGTAGGGATTCATTTTTTTTTAATTTTTACTTATTCATTTTCAAGCAGAGAGAGAGAGAGAGAGAGAGAGAGAGAGAGAGAGAGAGAGAGAGAGAGAAAACACCAGGGCCACCACCTTGTGGGTCTGGCTTATGTGGGTGCTGGGGAATTGAACCGGGAGCCTTAGGCACTGGAGGCAAGTGCCTTAACCGCTGAGCCATCTCTCCAGCCCAAGGGATTCATTTTAAAGTCAGGAAATATTTAAATATTGCTAGGGATATAAAATAGCAACTAGTCCTATGGCTTTTGATTTTATTATTTTTATTATTTATTTTATGTTATTTTTAATGACTTCAGTAGTAGTAAATATATTTTTTTAAGGTAGGGTCTTGCTCTAGCCAAGGCTGACCTGGAATTTACAGGGTAATCTCAGACTAACCTCAAACTCACAGCAAACATCCTGCCTCAGCCTCCTGAGTGCTGGAATTAAAGGCATGTATCACGACACCTGACATCTATTTAAACTATAACCACATACACTATACATATACACACACATATACTGCACAGAAGAAATTCCTCATAAATTGATACCCTTTCCTGTATATTATATATTCCAACATTTTCTTTTCTATTTTTCTATTATTTAATGACCCACTACACTGGTTTGTGACCCACCAATGGTCTTTTTTTTTTTTTGTTTGTTTTTTGTTTTTTGTTTTTCGAGGTAGGGTCTCACTCTAGCCCAGGCTGACCTGGAATTCACTGTGTAGTTGCAGGATGGCCTTGAACTCATGGTGATCCTCCTACCTCTGCCTCCCAAGTGCTGGGATTAAAGGCGTGCGCCACCACGCCCGGCCCACCAATGGTCTTGATAAACAATTTGAAAAGCACCAGGTTATAAGCCATGAGTACTCAATATTGTGACGGTTGGAAAAGTCTAGCAAATATGAGGTAATAGTTGATACAATAAAAAAGATTGGTTAATCCAGGTGGGTAATGATAATTTTTCAGAGAGAGAGAAAGAGAGAGAGAGAGAGAGAGAGAGAGAGAGAGAGAGAGAGAGAGAGAGAACAAAGCTGGCAATAAGTATGAGACGTCACAGAAAACAAAGAGTTGGTGGGGGTGTGAGGGCTCCTGAGAAGAGATAGGAGAAGAAAGCAGTGGGTGAGGGTGGGGCTCTCACCCGAATGGGGATGATGTGGCTGGGGCAAGGGATGACTGGAAGACCTCTGTCCATTAGTAGCTGGCGCATGTGCTTCACGTTTCGCTGGTGTGCCCGCCTCAGTGCTTGGCCCTCCTCTCCCTTGAGCAGGTGCACAGATTCTAGAGCCCCAGAAAGAACCATGGGGGGCAGTGAAGTGGTGAAGATGAAGCCTGCAGCATAGGAGCGCACCATGTCCACCAAGTCCCGAGTGCTGGCGATATAGCCACCCACGCAGCCAAAGGCCTTGCCTGGAAACAAGAAGTGGGAAGATATGCACAACCCCATAATCAGTCCCTGGAGGAGGAGAGTCATACCCCAGGGAACACAGCAGGTGCTCCAGAAGCTAGGGCTTCAAACTTCCTTCCCAGTCCTCTGCTCATCTTGCCTGTCTGTGACAGACAGAGTTGATCATCCTGTGGCTCTGCAGATAGGACTCTCATGTGCAGCATATGCAGTGACTAGATAGGCAGGAGCAGGGTGGGGATCTTTAGCTGGTCAGAGCTTAGCGAGTAGCTATGTGAAACTTGAGGCTAGTGTGGGGGAGGAAAACATTTATTCAAGTTGAACCTGGCTATTTACCCAGCTCAGGGGTTAAATAAAAAAAAGCTTCCTAGATTTTCTTAGTAACTGCACTGTGATACAAGTAGAGATAATGATCTGGTAGTATAGTAGCATAAGACTTTAAGACTATCCAAATAAATCCTATCATTATGTGGAGACGGAAGAATGGGGTCTGGCAGGGGCTTCTTATCTCAATTACATATAAGAAAGGCCACAACATTACCAAGAGTTCCAGAAACAATGTCGATCTTGTGCATAATTCCATCACGCTCCCCAATTCCAGCACCTCTGGGCCCATACAGTCCCACAGCATGGACCTCATCTACGAAGGTCAGGGCTCCATACTGGTGGGCCACATCGCACAACTCTTCAAGGGGACAGATGGCACCTGAGCAAAGCCAAGGGTTAGGGACAGGACGTCACAATTCCTCCTTGGCTCCATTTTCTATATGGAACTTATTTCCTCTCCATGCCAGCTTTGGGGTGAAAAAGAATATTGTAGATAGAGGATAGGGTATGAACCATCATTTGGAACTATTCCAAATGTCTTCTTCTGCATTCCATCCCACGTGTGTGTATGTGTGCTTCCCCATTCTAAGAATTCTCTATTTTGACTTCATCCTGACAACTTTGTTTCTGTCAGTTTCAGCCTTTCTCTGCTGCCTTTTCTCCATGAAAGCCTCTACTTCCATCTGTGATTGGTATTAGTCTATATGATGCTTTTGTTTACATAAATTGAAAAGGTGACTTTCTGCTCTAGCTTGCCGCAGTCTTGATTTAACACCCAGTTCACCCCCTTGGCCAGGTATGATGCATAACCCATCAATGTTATTTTTCACTAGCTTGTTTCTATCTTTCTGGATAGAAACCATCTCTTTTGTGTACATTTTCATCTTCACATCTATGCTTCTATTTTTCTGTCTCTGCCTCTCTTCTCTCCTTCCTCTATCCTTCTCTTTCTTTCTTTCTTTCTCCTTACTTTCTTATGTCTTTTTCTCACAGAGTATTCTCCTTTCTGTCTGCCTTTTTTTCTTCACACTTTTTCTGAACCCTGGCATCTCTTTCTGAATTTCTTTGTGATCTGTCTTTTCTGTGTCTATGTGAGGCTGTTTTTATATCTTTCTCTGTTAATGTATTTCATATGACTGAACATGAGGTTAACAGTTTCTCAGAGAAATACAAATGAAAGTGAATTGGGCATTCTCTGTATATGCACCTCCTTTTCCATATAGATTTACCGTTTCCCATGTCATATTATTCTAGATGTTATCTATGCTGCTATGTGCTTATATGGTCTTCAAATGGCTGTGAATCTCATAGAGACTTTGTGGCCATTCTGCACGTTATAATAACCCATACTTTCTCCTATTTCCCATCACTTTACTCCCTGGAAACTGTAGAGGGAAAGGGAGTTAGAATACTGAAGGAATTTCTTCAGGTGGAACCAGCCAGACAAACAGTAAATAATATGAGAAAAAAGATTATAATCAATTGGTAGAACACCATAAGGACAACCAGACAGAATGTTGAACCAGAGAACAAGGAGATAGTTCGATGGTATGCATATCATTAAAGTTGATAGTTCAGACAGTTTCTACTAAAGCAAAAGGGAGCAGTATACTTGTACATGTGGTTACAAACCATAATTTTCACTTGAAAAATAATGAATTTGAATAATCGCAATGTTAGAAATGTGAGGATGGTTTTAGTTTGTTGCTGGCTATAGAAATGTGAGACTGAACATGACATTCTTTACATATATTAATTCATTTGATTTTCACAGCTATTTTATTACTCTCACCTCTATTTTGCAAATATGGTGTGACACAGAGCAATTAAGACATTGTCCAAGCTAATAAATAAATTTTCATGCTTGTATTTAAACATGGACAATTTGTGATTAGAGCCTGTATAGAAAATCATTACATGCTGCTTATGTCACTTAGGTAAATCAGGGAATACTATGGATATTCTCTTGTTTCAGGTTAAAGGGTGACATGCTAAAGTGAAATGAGTATGTCTTCTCTCATAAATAAATCCCAAAGGGTATACCTAAACCACATGACTTCTGCTTCACTTGCTAACAATGGAATGCTCTGGGCCTGGTTTCAGTTGCTAGAAGAAACTTGGTAGGAGAGTAGTCATTTGTTTCTATTAAAGTGTAATCTTTGGAATAGCATCTGACATCTATAATTCCTACAACCAGATTTTTTACCTTGGATAAAATTGAGGTTCAGAGAATGAAAGCATTTTCCAAGTTCATACAGACAGTATGTATTGTTAAGTGGGATTTAAATGCAGATATGACTTGAAAATCCATTTTAATGCTAATGTTTCGTACTTGACCTTAAAGAAAATCCTAGGCAAGTGTTTGTGAAATTTGCCACTGTAGAAACTAGACACTGGGCTGACTTGCATATCATTTCTAATGGAAGGAGTGTTGTGTGAGGGAATTGGAGTTATATGGTTTGGGTGACGATAATCATGTTGTCATCAGTTTGCTCATACTTTGATGTTATCTGTAAACTTTAGTTTCTTTAATGTAAGATGAGTGTAATAGCTGCTTCTGTTCTTTAACATTTATTTAGCTGTGTGACCCTGGGTAAGTTATTCCACTTGTTTGTATCTCAGTTTCCTCATGTAAAAATAGTAATAGCACTACAGGCTAGGGAGATTGCTTAGTGGTCAAAGGCTCTTGCTTTCAAAGCCTACCAACCTGGGTTAGATTCCCCAGTACCCATATAAAGCCATATACACAAAATGGCCCATGCATTTGGAGTTTGTTTGCAGGGGCAAGAGGCCCCGGCACACTCATTTTCATTCCACCCCCAACTTCCCTCTCTTTCCCTCTCCCCTAGCAAAGAAATAAATGTTTAAAAAAGAATGTTCTTTGCCAGGCATGGCAGCACACACCTTTATTCCTAGCACTCGGGAAGCAGTGGTAGGAAGATTGCTGTGAGTTCAAAGCCAGCCTGGGAATACAGAATGAATTCCAGTGAGATCCTACCTTGAAAAAAACAAAACCAAAAGAAAACAAAAACCAAAAAAAGAATGTTTTTTTAAAAAAACATTAAAATGAATCTCTCCTCCACAATCTGACATTAAAAAAAATATCACTTACCTCATAGAATCATCATGAGGATTAAATTAATTAATACAGTAAACTATGAATAATTTTATATGGCACACTAAGCACCTTATAAATGTTAATTATTATTGTTATCATTGTTTTTTTGTGACACCAATACTACTAAACATACACTCACACATATACATACCATCCATAGAGTGAACAGTCTCAAAGGCCACAATTTTGGGTGTATTAGGGTCAGACTTCTCTAGAAGTTTCTTCAGGTGGTCAGGGTCATTGTGCCTGAAGACAAACTTGGCTGCCCCACTATTGCGAATGCCTTGGATCATGGAAGCATGATTGCCTGCATCTGAGTAAATTTCACAACCTGAGGGACCAAATGTGTAATTCTTAAGCTTCTGTTTAGGATTCCCATGTCACCCATCAGTTCTGACCTGACCAGGAAAGGGATTTTAAGTGCTGTTCTGCTTCCTCCTCAATGGAAACCTTTGTGACATCTCTTCCTCCCTTGCCTGAAAATTCTCATGTTGATACTCTTCCTTCCACGTATTCCTAACTCTGGTCTGGTCTATGATTATCTTGAGATAGAGGAAATTTTAATTTTATAGGAAACTTTAGAGTTTCTCAAGGAAGGTTAATTCTCCTCAATACTTGGAAGATCAAGACTTGGAAAAGGATTAATCTCAGGGGATGTTTGTAGACTTTGACTGATGTTAGACTCTTCCTGATCTAGATGAAATCTCACCCTTTCAGCTTATCAGCTTTGACTGTTAGAATCGTATGCTTATGGTAGGTAGGAGTAAGAAAGGTAGACAATGGCCATGAGATCTATCCCCTTTGTTGTACGGGACAAAGCTAAGCTCCAGAAAAGGAAAGCGATTTCTATAGAATATGATGAATTCAGAAATTTTTATTAGGTCATACTAGGAGGGCAGGTGGGGAGTTAAAATTGATACAGGTGTTTTTTACCCTCTTCAAATTGCATTGAGATCAAGGAACCTTTCATGAAAGTAATTTGAGAAAATGAATAATGGCTTCTTGGTGTGGACCTGGCTGGAAGGGCTGGAATTTTTTTTTATATCACTTGTCACCAATATAAAGCTACATATGAGTAAATACTAATGAGGCATTTCACAATGAATGGGTGAATAAACAAATGACTAATTTATAAATTAATGAAAGAGTGGGGGGTGTTCTCAAAGGATAAGGTCTAAGAAATGTAGAATCCAGAATTTTTATTTTGGCTTTTTGAAATAGGGTTTTACTCTGTAGCCAAGACTGGTCTGAAATTCACTATATAGCCCAGAATGGCCGTGAATTCATGTCAGTTCTCCAGGCTCATTATAGATGTGATCTACCACACCTGGCTTAGAATCCAGGTTATTGAGAATTTCAGAAGCTATAGCAGGGAGTTTAGATTTGGTTCCAAGGGCAATAGGCTCACATTAAAGGGTTTTAACCAGGAGAATGACAAAGATAGGCTTACATTATAAAAACCTTGTCCTATGGGCTAGAGAGATGGTTCTGTGGTTAAGTACTTGCCTGCAAAGCCTGATAACCTGGGTTCAATTCCCTAGTATACACAAATAAAATCAGATGTGCAAAGTGGTGCGTGCATCTGGAGTTCATGGTGGCACATTCCTTTAATCCCAGCACTTGGGAGAAAGAGGTAGGAGGATTGCTGTGAGTTTGAGGCCAGCCTCAGGCTACATAGTGATCTCCAGGTCAGCATGGGCTAGAGTGAGACCTTACCTCGAAAACAAACAAACAAACAAACAAACAAAACTTTGTTCGGAATGCTGTGAAGAATAGATTAGGTTATAGATAGTAGACAAGAAAAAAAATCAAGAAATGGTGTTGGTTTAGGCTAGAATGGTGGCAGTGAGATTTAAATTCTGTTGGTTGAGTAGGAGAGGATTGGCCAATTTAAAAAAGCCCAAAGACACTAAGCTTCTTTAGGTCTTGTGGCTGTCCTCAGAAAAAGTTTCTAAGAAATAATGGTGACATTCGCAGGACACTGGAGAGTCACCAGGCAGTGATGTAGTAGACAGCATGTGTAAAGACTTTTCTCCGGAAGTTTGCCTGTTATAGGGAGGAGGACAAGGACCAGTAGCTATAGAGTGATGAGGGGTTGAGGCAAGAGACTTCCCATGTTTAAAGAAAGGGAAAGGCTGAAGATATTGGAGTGAGGGAAGGAGTGAGAGTGGAGGGAAGAATGGAGGGTGGATCAGAGAAAGAGAGGTGGGAGGATTCCTAAGTAGTAGAGAGTGATATAGAGCACCAATGAAGGATTAGTCAACAAGAAAAAACACACCTCTTCTACTGTTACAGGAGGCAAAGAGTGAGGTGGGAATGGATGTGGATGCATGTGAATTTGTAGGTACTTTGTACATAGATGTTGAGGATATTGCTGTCTAGTGTCTTCTACTTTCAATGTGGTGGGAGTTAAAGTGTATCTGCTGGGCAGAGGGCAGTGGGGGACTGAGGTTGATGTGCATTTGGAAGAACTACCCCAGAGACTTAGAGAATTGACTAAAGAAATAGCATAGAGGACTAAGTAGGAATTGGAGAATGTGACATTTTATTGGCTCCTCTCTGACCACTTATTTGAGCCCATGATTGAAATGGGTGATTTGGAACATGGCAGGAAGATGAGATTCAGTGAATAAATGAAGGGACTTGCTTTAAGAAAAAGAACAGATATATCTTTAATTGTAAAAGGAAAGGTAGATTTGGAGGTTTAATGTCAGCAAGTAAGGAGATCCTGTCCAGTGTCTTCTGCATTAGTTGTGATGTAAGATATGGATTATATGATGAGTGAAGGTATTGTGACATAGTGAGAGGTTTTAGAGAGAAAAGGAGGTATTAAAAAGCTTTTGTGGCTGTGCATGGTGGTGCACGCCTTTAATCCCAGCACTCGGGAGGCAGAGGTAGGAGGATTGCCATGAGTTCAAGGCCACCCTGAGACTACATAGTGAATTCCAGGCCAGCCTGGACTAGAGCAAGACCCTACCTCGAAAAACCAAAAAAATAAAAAGCTTTTGTGAAGACAGGAAAAGACACCTAAGGAGAGAAAACCAAAGGGTATAATCATTTGCTCTTGAGAATATGTAGCAGGTAAGAAGGAAGAAAAATGGAAGCAAGTGAACACTAAATAGAGGTAATGAGCAGCAGTGAGACTGGATACTCTATTGCAAGGCACGAGTCTTGAACAAATCTCAGGCCCCGGGCTTACCTGGCAGGAGCTTGGCCAGTGTGAAGAGGGTTGAGTCATTGGCTACAAAGCAGGAGGAGAAGAGCAGGGCTGAGTCCTTCTGGTGCAGTTCAGCCAGCTCCTGTTCAAGCTCCACATGAAACTTGCTAGTACCTGAGATGTTGCGGGTGCCACCAGCTCCAGCTCCATGGTGCTGCAGGGTCTCCCTGATCCAAAGAAAACAAGGGAGACAAGGAGAAGAGAAAACCCTCATCAGGTACTGAGGAACTGAGTTAAGTAGCCCTTCCTTGATATAGGTCAGTGTTGATGGTCAGTGTTTTTTTTTAAAATATTTTTATTTATTCATTTTCAAGCAGACAGAGATAAGAGAGAGAGAGAGAGAGAGAGAGAGAGAGAGAGAGAGAGAGAGAGAGAGAGAGAGAGAAGAGGGCCACCACCTTGTGGGTTTGGCTTATGTGGGTCCTGGGGAACTGAACCTGGGGTCTTAGGCACTGGAGGTAAGCGCCTTAACCGCTGAGCCATCTCTCCAGCCCTGATGGTCAGTGTTGATTTAGTGATCATGTATATAATGTGTCCTTTGATCAAGCAGGGGAGAGCATGAGAAGGGTAAGAAAACATGGGTCCTTCTTAGAGATATGGAAGTACTATGGAGGGAGGGACAAGAGAAGCTAGACATAG
>PVHP010030098.1:0-21299 GCA_004024765.1 Zapus hudsonius
GCTATTATGAATTGAGCTGCTATAAACATGGTTGTACAAATGTCTCTCTCCTGAGAAGTGACATCTTGTGGGTAGATGCCTAAAAGAGGGGTAGCTGGGTCCATTGGTAGCTCTATGTCCATTCTGTTGAGGAGTCTCCACAGTGCTTTCCAAATGGGTGGAACAAGCTTGCAATCCCACCAGCAGTGAATGAGGGTTCTTCCCCCCCCCCATCCTCGCCAGCAATTATTGTTGTTGGTTTTTTTTTTTATTTGCATTTCCCTAATGCTTAAGGATGCTGAGCACTTTCTCAGGTGCATAAATGCCATATGGGTTTTTTCCTCGGTTTTTTTCCTCTGTGAATTGTCTGTTGAGATCAGTGCCCTATTTTGTGAGGGGGCAGTTTGAGTTTTTGTTATTAATTTTTTTGAGTTCTCTGAGGTTTTTAAAAATATTTCATTATTATTCATTTTCAAGCAGAGAGAGAGAGAGAGAGAGAGAGAGAGAGAGAGAGAGAGAGAGTGAGCGCACCAGGGCCACCACCTTGTGGGTCTGGCTTATGTGGGTCCTGGGGAATTGAACCCAGGGCCTTAGGCACTGGAGGCAAGTGCCTTAACGGCTGAGCCATCTCTCCAGCCCAGAGGTGTTTTTTTTTTGTTTTGTTTTTTTTTTTTTTGATAGTGCATTTGTTGCTGAAAGTGCAAATATTCAGTTTTATTTGACATTCAGCTTGTTCCTTTATATATTGATTTTGTTTTAAATTCAAGTTAAAATCAAGCTGGGCTCTGCTGTGGTCTCATTAACCCAGGCACAGTCTCTTCTGCAGTGTCTGAATCTGACCAGGCCAGGGCCTTGGGCGTCTCAGGTGTCCCTTTGCTTAGCAGGCATTTTGGCCTGGGCCTGGAAGACAGCCGAGGAGCTGCAGGTTTGACCCAGTGGTTGCAGCTTCCTGGGAGTGGGTGTGGGGGGTGTTGATCTGACCAGCAGCTCTGGATTCTTTGTGACCAGGACTGCCATCATCCACGAGAAACAGCCCGAGAAGGGTGCAAACACAACCCTCCCCATGCCTGGGCTTGAGTCTCACTCTGGAGACCTAAGCTCTCCTGTCTGTTTGGAGCCTACCTCCAAGAGCCAGTGGGTGGCCCCACATCCCATAGGAGATGGAGTGTGTGTTGCAGCTGGGGTCTGGAAACCGTCCAGCATAGAAATGTACCATCAGCACTTACAGAAACAGTAAGGAATGGCTCTGTGTATTCTTAATCTCCACTTTAATGTCTCCAACAATCTACTGGTTAATTAACAACTTGCTGCCCACCAATATGCAAATGAATGACAAGCACAGGCTTTCTGCCTCTGTAATTATTTTGCTGATTTACAAGGCATTTGCTTCTCTGTAGATTTTTCTGTGTGTGCACTCATGCATCAGGGATTTCGTTATTTTTAGAAGTGTACTCTGTGCATCTTATGTTTTAATAAAAAAGACCTTGGTAATCACAGTACTTTGAAAAACATCTATATGCATTTCTCTCCTCGCTTTCAAATGCATTTGCTAGATTTTTTATGTATAGAGAGTGGAGCGTTGGATGTATCAAGGGGCTGCAATCCAAATTGCAGCGCGTCAGAGCACAAGATTGAAAGAGACACATATCTGTGCTGCCAAATCCCTATCTGGAATCCGAGTCCTGAAATGTTTGATTTTCTCAGGCAGCCCTGGTGAGTTGGAGCCGGAATCTGCCCAGATCCATCTGCCTGCTTTGGAGCGGGGTGCTCTTCCATTCGGCGGCTTGAACGCTTTCCTCTTTTTATTATTTATTTATTTTGTTGGCCAGGGCAGTAAGAAAGCCTCTCGTGTTAAATTAAGTCAATTAATAAATGGAGGCACGTTAAGCAATCAATTTTGCCAGCCTATCTCCCAGCATGATGTAGGGCTGGCTGTAATCACAGGATAAATGCCGAGAGCTGATCCAGGGAAACGTTCAGTCCCACATTCTCCGCCAGGCTCAATTCATCAGGGACTTCGGCCGAGGGGCCTTTGTTATTGGCCGTCTCGCTCCTCAAGGGTAACATTTCCGTCCTCCCCATTGGCTGCCGCGCTGCCGCAAGATTCTAAGCGTCTTATTTTGACGGGGACCATGAAGGCGCGCTGAGGCCGGGCGCAGGGCCGGGACCCTCCTCCGCCTTCCAGGGCCTCGACCCCAGGCGCTGGGATGCTTTTCTTCGCCCAGTGCTTTGCGGCTGTGTTGGATCTCATCCACCTCCGGTTCCAGCGCTACAAGGCCAGGCGGGTCTTCTCGGCCGCGGGGCAGCTCGTCTGTGTCGTGAGCCCCACGCGCCGCCTCAAGGTGAGTCCCCGGGTGGGCGTGGGCGGGCCGGGGTGGAGGAGTCGCCCCCCGAGCCGGCGGGGCGGCGAGGGGCCGCGCTGGCTGCAGAGACGGGCACCTGGGAGCGGGCGAGGGGCGCGCGTGTGTGCGCGCGTGTGTGCGCGCGTGTGTGCGCGTGTGTGCGCGCGTGTGTGCGCGTGTGTGTGCGAGTGTGTGCGCGCGTGTGTGCGCGTGTGTGTGCGCGAGTGTGCGCGCGAGTGTGCGAGTGTGTATGCGCGTGTGTGCGCGCGTGTGTGCGAGTGTGTGTGCGCGCGTGTGCGCGCGCGCGTGTGTGTACGAGTGTGTGCACGCGCGTGTGTGCGCGTGTGTGCGTGCGAGTGTGTGCGCGAGTGTGTGCGCGCGTGTGTGCGAGTGTGTGTGCGAGTGTGTGTGCGCGTGTGTGCGCGTGTGCGCGCGTGCTCCTGTTTGCTGCTGGAGTTTAGCTCTGTTGCTAGATGTCAGCTCCCCGGGAGGACAGCCGCGGGGAAGGCTGGGCTTCCATGGAGCGCTAAGGACCCAAGGCTTGGCTTCCACGTGAGATAAGGACCCCGCAGGCAGGTAGCTGCCCGGCTGCTCCTCGCCTGGGCCCTTTAAGAGCAGCCAAACGCCTGTCCGACGCCCGTCTGGCAGGACCGCTACTCATGAGAATGAATGAATGAACGTGAATGAATGGCTGGGGGGGGGAAGGGGAGGCGCCCCGAGCTCCCCAGAGGTGAAGTCCCTGCAGTTGCTTTCCTGGCCCGGCCGTCCCGGAGGACTGGGGCTGAGTCTCCAGGGGCTAAGACCTGTCCTGACCACCGTGGCTGGGCAGTGCTGGCTAACGCTCAGGAGGAAACTCCCGGGAAGGGTCCTCAGCCTTTGGCGAGAGGTGCCCCATTCCCAATTCCTGGAAGTCTCAGGAAGGACAGCTGCCTGGAGTCCCTGGGACCCTATGCAAAGGCCAGCGGCTGCGCTGGGACCCCAGAGCCGCTCCTGACCTACAGGCTGGCTCCCTGTGGTACCCAGGCCGTGACTAATTCCGTGTCATGGAAGAAGCGTCAGTGTGCGCTCAACCTCTCAGGCTCATTCATCTTTCCTTTACACTATTTTTTCTTTATGGCTTGGTTTCATAAATGAGAATTTCCTTTCGGTCATCTTGGCAGAGCAAGTATGTAGCATAAGTATTAAAATATTCCATTTCATGGTCACTTTTGATCCCTCATTCAAACTCCCATTATTCCGTCACCTTACATTAGCTAGTTCCCCCATAGCAAGAACACTGTTTGCTTCTGTTTTGCATTTTAATACCATCAGATATTGCTTATGGGACTTAGCAGTTTCAAAGTTTGGATTTATATGGTCCATTGACTACAACTGATGATGGAGAAGCCAGGGGTGCTAAGGTCTTGGTCTGGGGTGAGGGGAACTCATCTGTGCTTCTGTTTCATTGATGTCTGTGTGGATATTGACAAGAAGCCCTGTGCCCTACCTGGAGAGTCTGGAATCAGGGTTGAGGTCTGGAGTTATCTCTCTCTGGCCAGCTTTGTTATCTTTTTTTTTTAAATTTTATTTTTTCATTTTCAAGGAGAGAAACACACACACAGAGAGAGAGAGAGAGAGAGAGTGGGGAGAGAGAGGAGAGAGAGAGCACATCAGGGCCACCACCTTGTGGTTCTGGCTTATGTGGGTCCTGGGGAATTGAACCCAGGGCCTTAGGCACCGGAGGCAAGTGCCTTAACCGCTGAGCCATCTCTCCAGCCCCAGCTTTGTTATCTCGAATGGCTCAACCTACCTGAGCCTTCTTCACTCCCTCACCTTTAAAACAGGAGGAGGAGTATTCATCCTGCCTCCCCAACAGCTTTATGAAGCTACGTGATAGTATGAGTGAATGCGTTTTAACCCTCTCCTCTAAACACACACACGCACACAATTTGTGTGCATATATACATTTGTATGTTATTTATTTTGTAATATATACAATTATGTATACATAATTTAGAATCTTCAAAGGTTGTCACTTAAAGCCTTCAGGCAACCTAATGAACATAGAGGCAGAAACATAAAACCAGGAGAGAAATGCCTGGAGAGTGTATTCTCCATGGTTTAGCGTTCCATATACTTTCTTTGGGCTCTTTGCTTCCCATTGAAAACCCACTCGGGGAATTTCCTCTTCGGCACCTCCCAGCAGGTAAGCACAGTGCTGAGCTGCTATGAGGCCATGGGTTCCGACACACAGCACACAGAACTCAGAGGGAGACCCCAGCAGCCAGGCTGCTCTGTGGTGGTCCCCACAAGTTCAAAGGTCAGCAGGCCCCACCCTCACACCTGAGGGCAGCAGCCTTCTGCAGGGATTTCAGGATTGGCCATCTAGAAGCAGCAAGGCCCACTGCTTGCATTAAGCATGCACAAGAGCTCAGCAGAGTGCGCTTTCTAAGCATTAATTTCCATGCAGAGACCACAGTCACATGCCTTGGATATAATACATGGTGTGAGCGAGGGCTGGGAGAAGCCCTTTTCTTGTCAAGAAGGTAAAAAGCCGTGGCAGCTTTAAGCCAGAATAGCTATTGATCTGTGGTACTTTCCAGCACCTTGTAAGACAGGCGGGTACAGGAAACGGTGGCCGAGGACACAGAGACTATAGCCTGGCTTTTGGTTTGCTGGGTTGCATGGGGCTGGGAAGCGTATGTGATGCAAGTTTGCGCTTTCATTTTTTGCTGGGCTGTCTTGGGAATTCTTTCAGCATTTTAGGACCCGAGACAAGCGCTGAGTTATATTCAAAATTCAAGAAGTGAGCAGAGAAAATCATGTATTTGCCATGCTCCTCTAGGTCACCTCCAGGTTATGGTGATTACTGCGGATCCTGGGATTCTGTCATGCCTGTCTCGCTAAACAGAAAGCAAAGCTTTCAAGGGCCATCAGGTCCTTGGAGAAAGCCATTGCCCGCATATGTCCACCCTAACTAAGAGTCCTCGAGTGAAGGCCTGGAGTGCAAGAGAACGAAGCTTTAAGAGCGTGTCAGGCAGTGGAGCAAATGAGTCTTGGTTTCCCGTGTCTGTTTGCCTCTCCTGTACGTATAGCTCTTTGTATAGATTGGGGTTCCAAATGATGCCCCCATCTCCCTTCCAGCCCCTCGGATTGGGACTCAGTGAATATTCCATGGCACTAAAGTCGGGAGCATTAGGCTGCTGTTCCTGGTTAATGTGATCGCAATGAGGCCCCAGAGCCCTGGAACAGGAGGCCCTGAGCCCAGCAGTGGCTGCGTGTAGTGATTGGGCTGCAGAGAGGCTGCGGGAGCTGGAGGCTGTGCAGAGGTGAGCAGATCATGTCTGCGCTGCATTTACCCAGCAGCCCTCAGCCGTGATCCCTCCACGTGCAGGGACTGTTTGGGGAAAACGAGACAGAGACTGCTGAAAACTTCTTTATTTATTTTTTTAATATTTTATTTATTCAGTTCAAGCAGAGAGATTCAGAGAGAGAGAGAGAGAGAGAGAGAGAGAGAGAGAGAGAGCACCAGGGCCACCACCTTGTGGGTCTGGCTTATGTGGGTCCTGGGGAATTGAACCTGGGTCCTTAGGCACTGGAGGCAAGTGCCTTAACCGCTGAACCATCTCACCAGCCCTGAAAACTTCTTTTAAACCCAGAGCAGTCAGAATTATTTGAATGGCTTCCCTAGGGTAAGACAGAACCGTTTTCTAACAATTAACAGTGGGCTGGGAGGGTGAAGGGCATCAACGGCCTGTGAAGGAGTTTCCTCCTTAAAACGACATCTTGACCCGACCAGCTCAATGGCCTATTTAGACGTGAGTCGTCATGGGAAAAGGGCCGATCTGGGAATGGAGACCTGCCCTCCCATGGGGTCCGTGGCTCAGGGAGTGATGGGTACGAGACCAAAGCAGGGAAGTTAAACGTTAGTTTTCAGTCAAAGACACTGAGGCCACAGAAGGGAAGCAACTAGCGTTAGTGCCTGTATTGGATGCCGTGACAGTATTAAACTCAGAAATGCATTCTCTGCGTGTCCACAAGGCAAGAAGTCTGAAATCAAGCTGTTAGCAGAGCTTTGGTTCCTCAGACATCTCTACAGCAGATCTTCGCTTGCTCCTTCGGCTTCTGGTGGCTCCATGTGACCTGCTTCACTCCTGTCTCGGCCTCTGTCTGTGCCGCACTCTTGACCTTCTTGGTGTCTCTTCTGTGTGCTTGTCGATCTTCTGAGAATGCATGTGATGCCGTTTGGGTCCACATGGATAATTCAAGATAAGCTTCTCCTCCCAGTGTAATTAATTTATCTGGTGATATAAAGTGGCATTCACCCTTTTGCTATAGAAGGTAATGTTCACAGGTTCTGAGCATTAGAGCATGGGTGTATCTTTGGAGACGATCATTAAGCTCACTATGTCACTTGCAAAGTGTCGTGGTTTGATCCAGGTGTCCCCACAAACAAATGAATGTGTTCTCAGTGATTGGTCCTCAACTGGTGGCAGTTTGGGAATTAGAACCTTGTTAGAGCTGTGTTGTTGGGGTGGGCTTATGGAAACAGCTTCCCCTTGCCAGAGTTTGGCACACCTTCCTGCCGCTGTTTGCAGTGCTGTGACAGAGGTGATGTCCAGCCCTCTGCTCATGCCATCGTTTTCCCTGCCAGGATGGAGTCTCCCCTCGAGTCCTTAAGCCAAATAAGCCCGTCCTTCCACAAGCTGCTTTTGTTTGGGTTCTTTCTGTGCAGCAACTAGAAAGCTGTCCACAACACAAAGACAGCCTATTTAGTGACAGAATTTGCGCTAGAAGTCGTGTCTCTGTGTGAGTGATTCCTGCATCTCTGTGGCCACAATACCTAAGAGAACTTAAGGAAGGGAAGGTTTACTTTGGTGCATGGTTTCCGAGGGATTTAATTTATGGCAGAAGAGGCATGACAGAGTAGTTCCATCTGTGCCAATGGGAGCACGAGGTGCAGGCTGGTTGCATGATGGAGGACCTGGAAGCAGAGGCAGGACGAGGCCAGCCTTCGAAGCCTGCCTTCAGTGCCAGTGCTCTGTTAAGGGTGTGGAACTGGTCTGGAGGGCCTCTGCTGAGATGTCTGCTGTCCCGGAACAAAATGATGGACAGAGACACATGAATAGTAGTTGTATTGAAAGGAAAGAAACAAATGAGCTGGGATATGGGCCAGGCTCCAGCAAAAAGAGATTGAGCCAGGCACCCTGTGACCTCCTGTGGGTCATTTGCATCTTGGGCATGTGGTAGTCAGAGCTCTCTAAAGGAACAGAATGGCAGACTGCATATCTATGACCAAAGGGAATTTATGACAGGAGACAGGCCAGGTAGGTCAGCAATGGCTTCTGCACCCTGGAGAGGCTGAGAGCCTGGTTCCTGGCCTCGGTAGGGGAGAGCCTCTGCTCTTCAGTCTGAGATGAACCCGCAGACAGGCTGGGCTCTGCAGACAGCAAGGACGGCAGCAGCAATGGCTGCAGTAGCAGCTCGGATACCTTCTCCTCAAGAAGCAAGGCAGCAAGTGAGCAACTCGGCTTTTTCCTCAGACATTTAAAAATCTGGGCTGTTGCCAGGTGTCGCCTACTCTGGAGGAAGTTCTTCCTTCCTCAGCGATCCTTCCAGACCCACGTGGTGGCCTGACCGAGTTCATTAAAGACCTAATCAAGTTGAAAGTCGACATTGACCATCACAATGCCTTTCTTGCTCTGTCTGCTCTGCTTTGTCTGTAGCCAGAGTTCGAGAGGTTTCCAGTCCTCTGCCACAGGCTTTTTGCGTATATTGATCTCGTTACCTCCAAAATCCCCTCCTATTCTCAGCCCCTACCTCAGCCCCACAAGCGCCACACACCTGCACAAGTATATTCATACACAGCATACAAACAATGGTCCCCTGTGTGGGCTGAGAGCCATCGCTGGGCACCGTGAGGTCCCAGAAAGCTGAGCCTTGTAGATGGGGCACAGAGAAGGAAGGGATGCAGACATCGTCTGTGACTGGCCACTCCACTCCCAGAAAGGAGGTGACAACCCAGAGCCAAGCTGGGAAACAAAGAGCAGTGTTTCCGTTGAGATGGTTTTGGTGACAGATATGGGTTTAAATCTAAGACTGCTTTCCATGAATGAGAATTCTTCCTAGTTTTTAATTAACAAATTAAAATATTTGTACATATTTATGGGGGCCAGAATATTTCAACACATGAATACAATGCGTCATTATGAAATCATAGTAATTAGCATTTCTGTTCCCTCCGACATTTACAGTCTCTGTGTTAGGAACCCTGGACTTGAGCAGCATCTTTGGCCTCCTTGAGCCTTAGTTCTGGAAAATGTTGTTGGGAGAACAGGATGAAATGCATAAAATGCTTTGGAATTACTTCATCAACAGTAGTTATTACATTGCTATTAAGTTGAGTTTCTCAGACAGAATACCGGTTCCATAAATTAGAAATATACCGTGTCTTATCTCAGGCTGAACAGGAATATGCATTCTGAAATCTCCAGCATAAAATACATGTGACCCAATGCTTCGATGATTGTCCAAACTTCTGAAGCTGGACGCTAGGAACCAACAGGAGTTACAGCAGCAAAAGACCTGCCTGTTGACGGACCAAGTTTCAAAGTATCGTGTGTTTCAATGAAGAGTCAGAATGAGGTTCTAGTTGAAAACCTATGAGGTGCAAGGGATCAAGTGATCAGTGTGAGGTTACAGCCGAGGAAGCCAGGTCTAACACTCCCACGGACCTTTGCTCTGTCTGTACCAACACTGTGAGAGGGACAGGCATTTTGGTAAAGGATCATCGCTCTGTAAGATGCAGAACGCGGGGCATTTTCTCAGAAGGATCTTACCCTGAGAGTGTTGCCAGCTGGGCCACCATGGAGGAGCATTAAAGAGGCCAATTTTCCATGTGTCTTTTTTTGTTCTTTCGAGGTAGGGTCTCACTCTAGCCCAGGCTGACCCAGAATTCACTATATAGTCTCAGGCTGGCCTTGAACTCCCAGCAGTCCTCCTACCTCAGCCTCCTGAGTCTAAGATTAAAGGCGTGTGCTACCACACCTGTCTCCATGTGTCTGTATTTGGGTACAGGGACATAACTCAGGGCGCTTGTGCAGCTCCTCAGAAAGTGACTAAAGCCACAGGCCACCGTTCCAGACCAGAAATAGCAGGATGAATCAAGTTCTTTCATCTTGACTGTGTGTCAGGATAAAGTATCCATGATGGGGAAGAAACCATACTGCTAGGCTGTCTTCATAAGCCCACGGCATTGGCACTCCAGTTCTGCAGGAGAGAGTCCTCTGGAGAAGAAAAAGGACATCAAAAGCCACGTTTGGAGAGGGAAGATATGGTAAGCTGACTCCTAGAAGACCCACAGAAATAGAACCAAATCCAGACCAACAATACAATTTTCCAGCTGGCTGCCAGCTAGCTGTGGGCCTTACAGCCAGACTTCATGGCTTCTCAAATGTAGCTAACAGAATTCCGCCAGTATGTGCTGAAGAGTCCAGGGCACGGAGTTTCTGATGCCCTTCCCGTAAATGAGGGATACTCTGTGACATCTTAGGCTAAGCCAGGCTACACATCTGAAACTCAGACAGTAGCTATCTGCTGTCTCAGACAGAGTAGCTACCATGTATTGAAAGCGTGCTCTGAGGACTCTGTTTAATGCTTACGTGTTTAATTGTCCCTGGGAGGTAGTATTATGGGGGTTCTGCACACTCCAGAGTAACAAAGCAGAAAGAGGTCAAGAGCAGGCTCAGCGTTGCCTCTGTCCTTATGGGCGGTATTGCGCTTTCTCTCTCTCTCTCTCTCTCTCTCTCTCTCTCTCCTTCTTCCTCTCCCTCTCCTCTTCCTTCCTTCCTTCCTTCCTTCCTTCCTTCCTTCCTTCTTTCCTCTCTCTTTCTATTTCATTCAAATACTGTTTTAGCACTTCCCAATCTGTCATCTTTTTTAATTCCCTTTTCACAGCAAGCAACCCATCAACTTTCCAAAAACTTATACTGAATATACCCTAGTTCATTTCAGAGTTTTGAGCTGGGAGCCTGCTTCACTGATGCCCGTGGTACGAGCATGGGTTCTGATGCCCCTGCTCCTGGGAGGCCCCTAGGTTCTCCACTAGGCTACCTATGGGATGAGGGCCTGAGGCTTTTCTCCCTACGAACTCAGCTACAGTCTCCGAGCGCATTTCTCAGGCTCTGCTTTGGGGAAGCCAAAAGAAGACTGTTTATATATAGTTTGATTGCCTAACATTTATTAAGTACTTGTAAGTGACAAGCACTGTGCTAGGTGATTTACTTGAATTAATTAAAAAAATAATCCAGGGGCAATCACTACAGGCCATACCCGGAGTAGCATAAAGAGAATGGAAGAATCTTGCAAGAATGAAAGAAGAATGGTCTGACCACCAACCTTTTAACAATATTTGACAAAGGAATTTTGATTATTTCATTGACAGTCTTTTTAAAGGAAGCTCAGAAAATTGGTGCCAGTTGTAACAGAAGATGCAAGTAAGTATAAAATTATAGGAAAAATGGATCCTCGGTGATGAGTGGAAATGAAGGCATGAGTCAGCAGTTTCTGAGGGTCATCAAGAGATAAGAGGTTAAAGGTGAAGTTAAGAAAAAGGAGCCACGCATGTCTGTGAAGTCCGGTTCCCACCCTCTCAGGATGGGGTCACACACTGGGAAATGCCGACACTTAAAATTGTTTCTAAACAGAGTATTAAAATTTACAATAAAAGTATGTAGGCTGCTGTTTCACTGAACAGCTTGGAGCACATCACCAAGGTCCAGCTCGGTAGCTGATGCAACAAGGGCTCTTCAGAAAGTTCACATCTCTCACAACAAAGACGTCCCTGAAGGACACCAAGGAGCTCAAAGGAGTGTCCCCCCCACCCCGTGACAGCTCTTCCTTTCCTCAGACTTCTAGATGAGGTGCTCGCGTTGGCAGAAGCGGATTCGCAGAATACTGTAATCATTCAGACTAAAGAAAACTGCCAAACCATTTAGAAAATTTCATCCTATTGATTTTTGAGAGACTCAGTGGAAATTTTGCAGAGAAATTATGGATAGAAATGAGCATGCAGCAGTGGGGGAAAAAGAACTCAGATTCTGTTGGGTTGAGTGTCATCTAACTCCTCCCTCTTGATAAGATGATTTAAAAATAATCACAAATCAGGAAAGTGACACTTGACTGGAAATGATATCCAATACACTTTTCCCAAAAGGCTACGCAGAAAAAATAAATACAGACTTATTTTCAAGTACCATTTAATTGCCAGCTATGGCGACTCAAGTCTGTCACCCCAGCACCTGGGAGATTGAGGCAGGAGAATTGCCATGAGTTTGAGGACAACCTGGGCCACTTGATGAGTTTTTAGACCAACGTGGCCTAGAGTGGGTTCTATCTCAAAAACAAACACAAAAACAAATCAAGCAGGTAATCAATGCACGATATTTCAATTAGCTATACCATTTGGAATTTTAATATGGTCTAAATTAGCAAAAATGCTCACCACATGAATTGTTCAAACATCATTTTCAAACAAGAGGTATTTACATAAATATTAGCTGCCTCAATATTTAACTAGTAATACATTAAAATGTGCATGTCCATTGCTGGGAGACACATCCAGCAGAAGCAGCTCAAGGGAGGAAAGGCCTTATTTCAGGCTTACAGGGTTCATGCAGAAGAAACACACACACACAGAGAGATGAGAGAGAGAGAGAGAGAGAGAGAGAGAGAGAGAAGCCAAGAGCAGCAGCATGAAGAGCCAGAGCTCCAACTGGCTGACAACTCCTTAGGGTGGGCCACCCCAGTCTACCCGGTGCCCACCTCGTTCCCAGCAGGCTGCCGGAGGCTAATAGGAAGCTTCACAACAATCAGAAGCCCCTGAGGCTATCGAGTACGTGTGTTCACATTCAAAGGGCAGGTTTTTAAAAGCATCTCAATGTAATGATTTATAACTTGGCTATAATGATGGCTGGGAGGAACTATTTTTGCCTAAACCTTAAATGTTCCCGGTTTTTATTCTGTGTGACAAAACACAGTCAAGTATTAATTTGGTGACAGTGCCTAAGATGTATTTTCATTTAGGAATTAAATGGTGTCATCGGTGTAATATCAATATTACTCTACCTCCTCACATTTCTATATATTCTAAACATGTAACTTTATGGTCTGGGGATATAAGCTCAGCAATGGGTAGAGCGCTTTCCTAGCATGTGTGAGGGAGGCCTTGAATTTGATCCCTAGCTTGTATAAATTTCCAAACACCTCAGTTCATTTTTTTCTATTTTCCTCCCCAAATAAGAGCTTCATTTTCAGCTAACATTCAGGATTATCCATTCATTTGCTACCACTCCACTTAAAATCTAGCACCTGTCACATTACGAATTTAGAGGATTTTTAAAATACAGTATGAACTTTTCATTTTATATATCAGAGTCAAACTATGTATATATGTTAAAGGACAATGCAATCTAAACATGCTTTGTATCAGTTGTTCAACTACAATCAGCCAGACTTCATTGCGTCTGTCATACTAAATCTCGTATTTTAGAGGTAAGTTTAAGGAGCTTCTTTTGCAAATGTCTTATTGAACCAAATTAAAAGTATTTTTATAATATAATGACACATTTATTGGGTAGGATACATTCTGTTAGGTAAGATAAAATGTAGACTCTGAAAATAGCTCCTGTAAACATAAATACGCATATCAAAAAGAGGTATTTCTGAAAACAAAAACTAAGAACATAAAAATGAAGTAAACATTGTTCCAAGGATTAAATCGCCATAAACACAGCACTGTTCCTAGGTGCTGGTTGTGTGCTACAAAGCTATAAAGACCCTGTCTTTTAATAAAATAAAAATAACAGCAACTTCCAACCCACAAAAAGTTCAGTGACTCAGTGAGCAAAGCAGCCTTACATTTCTTTTCAAATGCAAAGATAGGTGGATTCGCAGATCTGCTTCCTTAGTTTCCCTGTTGCAGTGCCACCCATCCTGCGGCCTCTGGAAGATGCCACTGCACACCCAGGAAAGGTTGAGAAAGAGGCACATGACACATTATATGGTCATAACAAAAGTTATGACACTAAAGTCCCCTGAGTGAGTCTCAGACTCCCAGGTGGCCTCGAGGACCCGGCCCCATAAAGCGGTGATGGTTCACAATGATGCCTTAGGTTGAGTCACTTGGGGGTCTTTTCCAAAATTCTCCAGTCGCCTCCCTCTATCCCTCCACCCCTGCAGACCTGTGCTTCCCGATAAGCGTGGCCGAGGGAATTCGGGCAGTCTCGGGCCCATCTCCCTCGTGTGTCTACAGAAAAGCCAGTGGATTTCCAGGTGTATAATTAACCAGAAGGCCCAATGGGGGATTCATGTGTCTACATGTAAAACACTCCGATAGAGAAAGAAGAGTCTTCAGCACTATCTTTCATTAACAAAACTGTGGAAACATTCAGCGATGCGAATAATAATATCCTCAAAGGTTTGTAAAGGGAAGACATAAGCTTGTTGCTTGAAAGTTGGGAGGTTGCTCAGGTGGAATAATGCTGATTGCCTTTGGAAAGCATCCGTCGTCAAGGGAAGGACTTCGAAAGAAGTAAACGTCTTTGGAGTGGAATAAATTTGGCCCAAGCAGTGCGTTCAAAACTGACAACAGTTTCTTGAAAACAGGGAGGATACATAGAAGTTCAGATCATATTCCATATATACATACATATGTATGCATGCATGTATGTATGTATGTATATACACATCTGATTGTACAAGTTCTGACTTTGGTTAAAATACTATGCTTATCAGAGTTAAAAATAACTTTACAAACTCATTTATTTGGTCCACTTGTCATATTTTGATGAGTATAATGTGATGTCTATGCATCTATTTGGGCGCCTTGAAGTGTTTAAAACACTGCCTCTTAAGGATGAAATGCTGTCACATGTGTGGAAAGAACCCCCAAGAATAAAACCCCAACTCCTCGCTGAGTTTACACTTGAGGAAGGAGGTGTGGCCTGAAACAGATGGGATAAGGCTCCTTCCATGTCATGTGTAGAAGGTTCAGCAATGCTTTGACCTTGTCCTCTCTCCCTCCGTCTCCTCCCTCATACCCTTCTTTCTCCTGTAAGAGTCCCAGATCTGTGGGTCTCCTCCCTTCCCCCTCTCTTCCTCCTCCCACCAGGTCCTGCCCAGACTGCAATGTTCCCCCAGCCTCCACCTTGCAAAGCCCTTCTCCCCCTTTCCCAGAGTTTTGAAGCTTCTTTCTCCTTGGCTTATGGATACAGCCAGTTTCTGTTGGCTTTCAAATAAAAGTCCTGGGACCTTTTTTTTTTTATTGTCCATAATGAGTTACATTATTTAATGGGCAAACAATGAGTTGTTATCCCCGGTTCCCCAATACCCCTCTTCCCCATCCCCAATCCACTGGATATCCTCCTCCATGGGTCGTCTGGATCAGTCCTTGTGGCAGGGGACCATGGACAGCCTAGTATTCAGCCAGGTTCACCTGGCCCTAGTATGTTGTCACTGAGAGGTGCCATGCCTCTGGATCGTCTCCCCCACCACGGCTCTCACAATCTTTCCGCCCCCTCTTCCGCTCAGTTTCCTGAGTTGTGGTGGGTGAGTATTAAGGCTGCTTTAAGGTTGTGAGCTTAGAGGTCTTTGTGTCGAGAATCGTTGGTTTCTGTCTCACTGGCTTATCTGTGTTGATTGAATGGCTGTGGCTGTGGGCCCCTTGCTCATCCTGTCATTCTCTGCAGGGTTCCATATGGATCCTCCACGGTATGACTGTGGTGGCTCATCTCTTGCCAGGATCTCAGCCATCCAACCCTACCAAGAAACCGTTTGTCTTGGTCCTCTGTCTTAAACATGGAACCTGATGCTATCCACCTCTCCTGTACACAAAATCGATTGTCTGGGAGCTTTTACAAAGAGACAAGACCCCTCAAATTCAGACTCTATAAAAATTATGAATTGCACAAAATACCTCAGAGAAATAAATCATTGTCCCAACTCCACCTAGATGCCCACCTCACAATTAACTTGTAGAAAAGGAAGTTTGTGTGCTGGGACCTTGTGTTTTTAATACAAGGGTTGCCTGGTGGGATAGGGAGATAGTGCCTGGAGCTGCCCCAGACCTGAGGCCTGTGGTTCTCTGTCTTTCAGTAGCAATGGACTGGTTCGGCACGCTGGAAATGCAAACACTCTAAGCTTGGAGATAACATTTCATGGGCTGCTTTTTCTCTGGGGGAGGGAGGGAGAGAGGAGAAAATGGATTTCTATACAAAAGGAAAAAGGCCTTTAAGAGAACCTGCTTCCTTCCTTGGAGCACCTTTTCTCCACAGGCCTTTGAAACAGCTTCCTCGTTGGCAGCCACACTTGTGTTGCTAAATTTGATTCCCCTGAAATCAAAGAGGAAGGAAGTTTTAATGACGATCTCCTACCTAGTTTAACTCAGCTTCTGACTAAGTTTCTGGTAAACTCTTAATGCTCTACAAACCCTTCTTTTATTTGCAAAACCGCCATGGAAGAGCTGAGGGGAGGGGAACCTGGTGAAGGGAACTTGGGGGAGATGGAGGCCATGCTCCCGGGAGCCCCTGACCCCAGAGGGGGAGCCTAGGAGGGTGGGATATGGCAGAAGGCATCAAGCGCTGTGGAGAGCTCCTGGAGCACACTGGAGGGCGGGAACAAAACCCCTGCAGCTCTGAGGTTGCCCTTTGCATTCCCCATGACACCTGTCACAGCACCCCTTGGGGTAGACCCGGAGATAACCAGGATGGCCCTGGCCCTGGGAGCACCAGACTGCCCTGCATTGTCCTGTACCCTGCTCAGATCACCCTGTAACCAGGAGGGCTAACGAACAAGGCATTTTCTCATTGAAGCCAAAGCAATCCATCTGCTTATGGCAATTAAATAAATGCCAGCTGGACCCTGCTCATAATAACAGTGAAGCAAGCGCCAGAAGTGTGGCTCTCTCCAAGAATCCAGAGCAACTAGGAACTGAAAGGCAAGCTCCCAGGCCCTAACTTCCACTCCTGAAAATACCTGGCCGAGGAATTCCCCTCAAGAATACAGGGGTGGAAAATAAAAGCCCAGAAAGGTGTTGGAAAGATGGCATACCCCGGACCCAAATGTATCTTCAAGATAGTGCAAATGTACATAACCGTGTGACCCTTGGCAAGTTATATCAGCACCCTGGACTTTCGCTTCCTTGTCTACAGCATCTAATGTGAAGTTAGTAGGGCGAATGGCTTAATTCTATGCTATTGCTCAGAGGCCAGCAGCTGGTGCATGGTGGGTAGTCTTTCGTAAACGCTTGTTTCTCTTTCACTCTAGTTTTCCAGTAAGACGGTCTTTAGGGAGAGTTCTCCCATTATTTGATGAGTGAGGCCAAAAAGGAAGCTTGAAATTCTGAAAGGAAGAGAGCTTTGCATTACAAGGAGGGACCCACTTTCAAAATAGGAATTTGTCACTGTCACCAGATGCGTCTCTTAAAATCGGAGTCTCATTTTGGGGTGAGAGAGAGAGAAAGAGAGACAGAGAGACAGAGAAAAGAGAGAGGGGAGAGAGAGAGAAAGAGAGAGACAGAGACAGAGAGACAGAGAAAAGAGAGAGGGGGGAAAGAGAGAGAGAGAGAGACTCACTATATAGCCCTGGATGGATGGAATTTACCAGGCTCCAGGCTGGCTTCAAATTCATAGCAATCCTGACTGCCGCCCAAGGCCAGGGACTACAGACGTGCTACCATGCCCAGCTCGGTTTTGTTACCTGAGTAAAGAATTATTAAGATAGGTCGTCTCATAGACCTTCTTTCCTGGTCTTCCAAAGAACCCTGAGTACAAAAAAGATGAAACTGGGAAAATATTTTTCCCCATTAAACTGGGAAGACGTGGACCAGGGACACCAATCCAGACAGATGGGGGACTTCACGCAGGACAAGTCTAGAGCATGCTTTCCCCCCTGCCTGGAGCAGACACTGGGAACTGCAGACGTTTACACATTTGCCACAAATATATTACCAAATCACGATTATGGATCAGCTCGGTTTACTCTCCCCCAGGCAGGCGAGCAGTCCCAATACTGAAGCAGTTAGGGGCACCCAGTGGCAGGAGGCAGGGCCAAGGCCAAGGCTGCCTTTTCAAGGCCCAGCCACACCTCCTCCTCGTAACAGCTCTGCCCCAGGGGGAACCCAAGGCTTCCTCTGCCTCATGCATCTCAGGATAGATGGGAAGCTGGTGTTCAGACTCCAGTCTGCCTTAGTTTACAGAGCTGCGTCCCTATTAGAGCTCCCCAAGGCCCCGTATCTCCAGGCCTGGCACATATGAAAGGGCCAGCACGTAGGTAGGAGCTTCGTCGACATAGGCCTCATTGAATAATTGCTTTAGTCTCGCTGCTAAGAAAGCCAGTTGTTGAGTCCAGGGTAATTCGGGTAAGAACTTGACATTTGGGGCTTCGTTGTTTAGGATGTAATGGCTGCGAGGACCCAGGCTGATGAGATCAGCAAGCAGTTTCCCATGTGAACTTCAGGGGTGAAATGGGCTTTGCCAAGCTGCCTGGCACAGAAGGGGAGGGCGGTTTGTATGGGGGGCCTGACCTCGGCATTGATTGGGCAAGAGCAGCTCTGAGCAGGCTGGCCAAAAGCCCATGCCGAAGCCTCAGGAAAACGCTTGATTGATTCTTGGAGGCCTGCTGAACCCTTCCTGGCGCCCGGAGCAGCTGGGCACCCACAAAGCCAAAGAGGGTCATCACCCTGCTGAGAGAGGAGCCCACGGTGTCCCTGCACCCCCAGCGCTGACCTTCAGCAGCTCAGGACCCCAATTCCACCCTTCCCGAGTCTGCTCCTACCTGCTAAATCCAGACTCTCCCCTGCCAACCTCAGCTGGGGACTGGGAGCGGCCGACAGAAGAGAATTTGGTTTCTTTCCGTTCCTTTTGTAGCTTGCTTGGCCCTGAGCAACCTGCTCATGCTTTTGTAGCTTCTTGCAAAGCTTTGAGCACCTTGCAGTGGGGAGAGAGGCTTGGTATTCAAAAGGCCTGGAGGCTGGGGAAATAGCCCAGTTGGCAAAATGCTTGCCGGGCAAGAATGAATCCGCGTGGAAAAAGTCAGGCAAGGTGGAGTGAGCCCAACTCACGGGCCAGTGGGTCTAGCTTATTCAGCACCAGGTCAATGAGAGGCCCTGACTGAACAAAAAGGAAAAAGACACTGTTCACCCCCCCAATACAGAGAGAGAGAGAGAGAGAGAGAGAGAGAGAGAGAGAGCATGGTTGGCCTGCTAGGTCCAGCTGGACCACAGTCTGAGAGCCCTGGGAAGAACTTGACCTGACCTTAAGGGAGCCTCGGAAGTATGATCTTAGGCCCTAGACTTGCCAGGTCTTCAGAAAACTAAAATGAGAGGCGAGGAAAGGAGGAGAGAGTAGCTCATCGTTCACGTGTTTAATTAGGGAGCCCAGCTATATTTACTTAGGCTGCCATGGGTAGTGGAGCTATAAGTGTCCTCAGAAGATCCCGCCATATTGTTAGGGAAGAGGTTCTAAATTCTTCACTAGCCTTACAGTTCTGTGCTTTGGATACGAAATGTCCTCTGAAGATTCCTGTGATGGTTACTTAGCCCTTCAGGCAGCCTCTCTCGCTCTCTCCTTCCTGACCGTCACTCGAGCCTGTGCTCCCCACCACGGCTTACTGCCTTACCACAGCCTAGAAGTAAGAGCCAGGCAACCATGGACTGAACTGAAAGCATGAGCCACAATCAGCTTTCCTCCTCCAAATCATTACCCAGCTCTGGCGTTGTGTCATAGTACCACAGCTGGCACCATATCTCATCCAGCTCTCCTCAGCTCTGCTTCTGCTTTCTGTCATTAGTAACGGGGAGGCAGGGTTCCCTTGACTTCTCGGAGCAGGCACGCTCAGCAGTGAAGACGCCCAGACAGCTTGCACACTTGGCCAATGAGAGCAGCTTCCGAGAGAGGACTTGGAGCTGACGCTCTGAGGATGCAGTGAAGACAGTGGAAAAGCCGCAAGCTCTGCCAACAACCTGGAGACACTGGAACCTTTGTACATCGCTAAGAGGAACGTCAAATGACCCAGCTACTATAAAAACTGGATGGAGCTTCCTCAAAAAAAAAGAGAATAGAATTACTGTATGGCTCAGAATTCTGGCTCTCTACCCAAAGAACTGAAATGGGTACTCAAATGGGCGCTAATGTATGACTCCTCATTGCAGTATTTTGCACAATGGCCCAAAGGCAGAAAAACCCAATGTCCATCAGCAGATAAATCAATAAGTAAAGTACAGTAGAAGTAAAGACTATACAGTAGAATAGTGTCGCTCATTAAAAGCTATGGAATTTGGACCCACCCTACATTTGAGGAACTTTTAAAAAGCTTCTGGTATATGAAATATGCTAGACACGCAAGGACAGATAGTGCATGCTTCCATTTATGTGGCATATATAATAAAGACAGGCAAATTCACAGAGACAGACTGGATGGCACGTGTCTGTGCAGATCTGTTGTAAGTGACACAGGAATAAGATCAGCTACAACGAAGACCACACGACAGACACTGGCTTGACCAAACAGGTTGATTTTGGGTGCGAAGCAGAGTCTGAGAACACACAGCCTCAGGCATTCACTGAGGTGCTCAAATGCTGGAACCCTCAGGTGTCTTCTGCTTGAAAGACACGCGTGGCAGCTCTATCTTCATGGCATTCAAAACAGAAAGGGGGTCCTCTTCCTTTTAGAAGGAAGCAAACCTGCCTGCTATAGGAGGTCAGCAGGAAGTAGACGTGGGGCCCGACTGTCATCTTTAGATGCTTTCCCTAGCTACCTTACTGCAGCGCGCTCCTCGACCAGTGAGGAAGAACGACCACCACTCGAAGATCCTTCCCAGATCACACTTTAATGGAGAGCCTTTGATTGAAGGGGGGGCAGGAAGCGAAGGGGCGAGCGCTAAGAAGCAGCTGCTTTTATAGGAAAAAAGGACACGGATCGTCCCATGATTGGCTGGCTCCTGCTTGCCACCCCCAGACGCCAAGGGATTGGCTAGGATCAGGAGATCAAGCATGCGCAAAAGCTTATGACCTCCTTGCTAACAAAGTTGACCTTTTAGCTAACAAAGTAGTCTTCCATCCAAGCACTGCCTAATCCCAAATGCTGGGATTAAAGGTGTGCGCCACCACACCCGGCTCTCTGCAGTGGGATTAAAGGCGTGCGCCACCACGCCCGGCTCCCTGCACCTTACCTGTCCCAGGTGTGCCCCAGGGCTGGTGACCGAGGCATGCGTGAGGGACCTGCTCCGAGCAGCAGAGACAGGGTGCGGAACGTGCCAAGACCCTGTTCACTGCTGCGTGCGGCCTAGGAGGCTGGAGCTGGCGGCCCTTGTGGACGACTGTCCGAGGAGCAAGAGGCTCGGCTCCATGTCCCAGCCTGCTCTGCAGAGGTCACGGCAGAGGTCAGTTCATTCCCGGCATCCCTGGACTGTGATGGGTGGCCTGAGGCTCTGGCGTCCCGGCCACACACATCCCCTCCTCGTCTCCATCACCTACGGTCCCTTTTATTAGCAGGATGCTCCCAGAGTCAAGATAATGATTTAAAAGCTCTAATTGTGTTACATTCCGAAGCCTGGCTGCCTTCACGGCTGATCCTAATGAGATTTGGGAAGGAGCCTGGCTCTTAGCTGGGCCAATTCATCTTGGGGGAAAAATGCTACCATCACAATGCCCAGAAATTATTAGCACTTAGAGGAAGGCTGAAGAGACCTATTAATATGAAATGCCTAGAGAATCCTGAGGTGTGAGGCGCAATTATATTTCTTATTTATTTCCCCGGCTCCATATTTAAGGATGAAAAAAGATGGGTCATAAGACTTTGTGAGGATCGATACACATGCATCAAGCGCCTAGAAGGCTGCCTTCTCCTGACGAGTCAGGGTTCTCCACCATGTTAGTCTCTGCTACTCCGGAGACAGTAGATGATGGCCTGCTTTTTATTTATTAATTACTTTTTGATAAATGA
>PVHP010030099.1:0-21930 GCA_004024765.1 Zapus hudsonius
ACATCTAATTCACATACATTATTACATGTATGTCCCCTAAAATACAGAAACATTGCATTTAAGTTTCTGTAGAATGTGTGAACATCTTCCTCAGAGGCTTTAGCTGAAGCTTGTCTACTGAGTTCCCTTTATGTTTTTAGGTCAAACACCTGACCAGAAGCAGTTAATGGAAGAAAAGAATTTATTTAAGGCTCATGGATTTCAAGGTGTCATCTTCATGGAAAAAGGTGCTAACTTTAGCATACATTCACAGTAGAGAAAGAACTGGCTCTTGACACATCTAGTAGGGCTAGACTCAAGATCCACCCCCAGAGACACAACAACTCCAGCAGGGCAACTCCTGCCAAAGACTAAATTGGAAGCATAATTATAATGTTTCAGTCTATGGTGCACATGCATTTACATTCAAACCACTATAGTGGAATTACCTTATAAATTGAATGTTTACTATTCTTAGAATCTTCAACATTGTTTCTCTTTTCTCCATTTAAAATATTACATGTTCATGGGTCATACATGTAATGCAAGCTCATTTTTACCCTGAATCACCTACATTTGGGTTTTATTTAAAAAGTTATTAATACCTATATTCTCACATTTTTTATACATACCATCAGTTCCTAGTTTGTGTAATATTATTCTATGATAACAACTGAAAAATATTGAGTTACTGGCTATAAGAAAAGTATGTATAAACCTCTGCACTGTTCTCAAAAATGAGTAGAGTAACTTAGATTGTCATGGTTCATATGCACAGAAGAATTTTATACTAATTTATAATAATTTGGTCAGTATTCTTTATTAAAAAGTGAAGAATCATCCCACTATGTGAGCATTAACTTTACTGGTAAATACAATGGTTAAAGGGAACTGGGCCTGGAACATAGTTTAGTGTGCCTTTTCTCACTCCAAGTATTTAGATAAACCAAATTCCTTATGCTGGGACACTTATTTTTCATTGATTTATTCACATGAAAATTTCTACAATGTTAGGAAAAATAAATTTTCTCTAATATGCTCAAGAAAAATAAAGCCCCCCATAGTTCCATGTCTTGAACTTTTATTACTTTTATTGCTCTACATTCCTGTTGGGTATTCCTGAGAAGGATTAAAGTTTTCTTATTTATTATTATTTTTTTAATTCTCTCAAACCAAATTATTAAATTTAATTATTTAATTATTCCCCAATATAGTAATGCCTTTTCCTCTACCATGTTGAATTGAAAAAAACAGCATTTGCTTATTTCTATATGATAGGTTTAGCCAATTTTAGAAAATGAATAAATGTGTAATCCATGAGTTCACCAAGTTTGGATATTTCCTTTCTATTGAGGAAAACATAAGTATGGGAATTTGGAAATTTACAGAGTATATATATTAAACATTCTTCATACACATATGTTGTAGTCATCTTTACATTGCTGGGATGAACATTCAAACCAGTCATAGTTTATAGGGGGATGGGGTTTATTTTATGTTACAGATCTAGGAAAAATTTTCAAATATGGGGAATAATCTAGCTACCATTCATAAATCCAACCAGAGGGAAAAACTGCAACAAGCAAACACTAGCGCACACACACACGCGCGCACACACACACACACCAACAAGCAGCACTCAATCCAAATCAAGCAGGACCCCAGGACAAGGTCATACCTTTCTGCATAACTTTGAGCTGGAAATCATATCTGGCCACAAACACACCTTAAAGTTCCACTTCAGGATGTGCCTACCAAGGAACATCCTCCAGCCAGGCAGCTGGAGATCCAAGTTGCAAGCTTTAATGAAACACCTGAGTCTATGAGTACATGCATTCAAACTACAAAAACATTTATAGACACAAAATAAAATGTTTCCTTTAGAATTTAAAACATGATAATTTTAGATCAAAAGATATTTTGCTTGAATATTATAAATCATAAAGTATCATTTGCTTCTCAAAAAGATTGCAGGAGGAATAACATTACTAGCCCAGTTCCATAGTGTTAACTAGAAATGAGTTGACAAAACTGAGCCTCAGAAATAATAGCAACCTCTTCTGTACTGAAGAAGCAATAAGCAACACAGACATGATTCAAAATTAAATTGTCAGAATCTGAGTCTGAATCACACACACAAAAAAATCTAGTTTCATAGGCAATAGAAGGGCCTATGCTGAGATCCAAGGGTCATTAGCACAGATGTACCTCAGGTAGACTTTTATCCTCTTTCTAATGTTCTGGGTTAGTAATTAAATCAATATATATCTTTTGAATTTTAGTGGAATGATTACATCCAGGGAATAGATGCATGTATTCTTTAGTGTAAGGACAAGAATCAGAATTATGGAGGAAATCTTATGCATCCAAATATTCTGTAATAATTGCCTGTAATCTCCAGTTTTCTAGAGTCATTCTCTAATTTATAGTGGAGTTAACTAGTACCAACAGTTGCTCTGTTCTGCGACCAACAGGAAACTTGCAATGACAGGAAGTGAAAGAACAGCTGGGTTGTCCAAGAGAGAACATGCCATGACCAAACATTTATAATGCCCCGTCTATAAACAGCAGCTCAGTGCACACAATGGTTCAGTCATTTTACCTACATAATTAGTATAAATGATATAATATTTGTGTTCCTTTTAGTGATGTGCAACATTTTAATAATGTGGACATATAAAATCAGACTAAGGTGTTACAAGTGAAAAGAAATAAACAGTGGTATGTTATTATCATGACTTTCTTCCTCAGTTTTCTCACACTGACATCATGAGCCTCTTGGAGGAAATAGTTTAGGCTAACTGGTGTTATGGGGTTTCTGAGAAGTAGAACCAATGAGAATGGAAAGGCAATTTTGAATTTAGTTTCTGATGACTAAACAATCAATTAGAACAAGTAGCTCAGAATCCTCATAGTTGAAAACTGCATATTGATATCAGACATCTGATTACAGAGATTGCAGTGTTTGTCTTTATGATGAGGAAAGAACAAACCTACAGTCCTTCCTGCATTCATGGGCTCCCATTGCACTTACTGGTTTATGCTGATTCTCTGCTGGGAGAGGAAATCTGAAGACTTTCCCATGGCTGATGCCTATGAAGGCTCTGTGTTCTTCCTGAGGACTGATGTGAAAACAGAATCTGAATGGAGTTTTGTGATACAGATATCCATAGGTACAGACACAGCTACAAAGTTCAGTGGATTCTAACCATGAACCTGAAGGTTGACAAATGAAGCTGAGAGTTGACTATTATATTCAGGGCACAAAGATGATAATTAAGGCAATTGGTTCATGTGACCATATTCTCTGAGGAGAGTCTAATATTAATGGAGAGAGTTTAAAGAAAGAAAAAAATTCAAGGAACACAAAAGTTTCTAATTTTTCTAGATGGGAAGAATCCCCTGTGAATTTTGCACATATTTATTTATCTCCTATATATTTCAAAATTCCCTCTGCTCTGATATGTCCATTTTTTCTTGGTACAGAATATGTGGAACCCTACATATTAATGTTATAAGCCATATATCTGCTTTTATTATCATGCATTAATTATACAAACTGGTAAGTTTTGGTAGGAAATTATCCCATATGTAAATAATGTACACTGACCATTTAACCCCCTTTATGATCTTTTCTTATCTTATGCCTCTTACCAATCCCTTCTTTTGCATTTACATTATCCCATAAGCTTGCTTTGGCTTTCATGTCCTCCCCTCTAAATTCTACATGAGGGAAAGCATGTTATACTAATCTTTGTGATACTGACTTAATTTTAGATAGTGATATCAATTCTTATTTACATTTTATCAAGATTAAAAGTTCAAATATTTGATAAACTACCACCATTATGCATCCTGAGATTTACTTTATATTCTCAAAACATAGTACATTTTTATTAAAAATGATTTTACCATTCCCAAATCTTGGTGGCTTAAATTAACCATATGTATATAGTGAGAAATTAAAAGCAACAAAATAAAAATATTATGGATTTAATGAATCAGCTTTTCACAACTACATGTTAATGTTTCTACCATTCTGAAAATACATTGTATTTAGATGCCTTTTATCCTGAGCTGTAGAGTGCCCTGTGTCACTTTGGTTCCATTTTCCAGGGATTCAGATGAAAGGATTCATTATAGGAGTGACCACAAAGTTGATATTGAAGACCGCACAAATTTCGGGAGAACATGATACATTTGAACCAATATAAACTGATATTTGAGACATGCAAATGGTATTATATTTCCCATCTGTTGAAGCGTTGGTGAACATCAAGGAAATGATTATATATGAATGAAATGTTCCTTGAGATTGAAAAATAAAGCACGTATGTCACAAAGACAGTATTCTATGATGATATTTAATGAAAAATACATTTGCAAAACAAGATAAAGGATTTCATAAAGATTCCTAGAACTAGAATGGTGAGGAATTCAAGTTTTGCCTTAAATACATGATACATTTGTATCAAATAAGAAAAGATAGAAAAAAAGAAGTTCATATTCTTATTGTAGATACATTATAAAGCAAATAAGGAATAGCTTCATGGATTCTATAATGTGAGAGCAAGGGGAATTGTCCTCATACTGACTTGAAGACATAGCATGTTAGATTGTCACAAATTTATCATATGGCATTTCTTCAGAAACCTGTCATAACTTCAAAAATAAAAATCAAGGCACCTATATCAGTCATCTCACTCAAGAGATGACTTTGATGTAAGTTTAAATTTCCACAATCATTGTGAGGCCTGTGAAGGTAAACATGTAGACCTTCATGGAGACATTGTTCCAGTCTTTCAAACATTTTCTTTCATATACTAACATTGACTTCATTCTCATCCCTACTCTCTTACCTCACTAGAACACAAATGCAAAGAATAGGACTGCACATCAAAATCTGCTCACATGAACACTTACAAAAGTGGAAAATTTCATGGGAGGTTGAGTATAGTGTTGTGTTCCAAAGATGTGTATGGTAGAAAAAGTAACTTTAGGAAGGGTAAAAGGTAAGGTTAATCCTTCATCATTGGAGCTAAGGCCATTAAAAGATTGCCCTGTAATGTTATCTTTATCTTAGAAATTAAATGTCCTGATGTGTCCTTTGTTAATTTGCACTGTTAGCATCAAACTAAAAATCAATTTTGCATATGTTGGGAATGATAGGTTATCAAGAGGAGAGGCGGGACTTACATGCTTCTAGGTAAAGCCTATCTTGGTCCCCCTGTTCTAATTTTCACATCCCTATAATGATAAATGTAAATTTAAATCTCCAGAAAAATGATTTTGTTAACTGAAAAATACTGAAAATAAGAGATAAATTAAACAATGACACATAAAATTTATCTTTCTTATGAGTCTTGAGAGCAGGTAAGACTTCTGCTTCATTGTAAGGGTTAATGATTGCTTGGACGACTGTGATGACAGGATAGTTTGTGAATGAGATGCTCTCAGCATTCAGTCCATCAGGTTCTGGGAAGTTCAACTATTTTTTTTTCAGAATCCCTAAGACATACCAGCTTGTGTTACTTCCATTCAGTGTCTAAAATTTCCTGACTGTAATATCTCCCTGTATTTTCTTGAGGAGTAGGAGTCAATGAGGGAGAATAAGCCAGAAAAGCACCCATACTCCATGTTTGTCACAATCCCTTGAGGCTGCGCTGTCTTTGTCGCAGTACTAAGAGACATAAAATTGAACTTATATTATTACAGTGAGCAACAAAATGGGTACCAGAGACACTCATGTAGGGATTCCATTGATGTTTCTTGGATCTAGCATTCTCAGATATCAAAATCGGTAAGGACACAAATAACAGGATACTTCAGACCAATGTGCTTCCTGAACATATATACGAAAATCTTCCATTAACCCCCCAAATATCCAAAGTTGAATAAAGATATGATGACACTGGATAAGTCCTAGAGGTGTACAAAAGAGTCAGCATGTCCATGTTAACATCGCAGCAACAGAACTAAAAATAAAAGCATTATGGCCCTAGCCATTTCAAAATATAAATAAAAGCATTTCACAAAATACAATAAGATTATGATAAATACACACACAAATAAGATACAGCATAAACTTTTATGAACATTAAAAATGTGATTTATCACGATGTATATACTTATTCATAATAAAGATATTTTAAAAAACATAAAAACAACACATTCCCAAACACTTTCTTTTGTATTTACCATCTCATTGCTAGAATAATGCACCTAACCAACAGCAGAGGATTAGAGAAAAGTTTTTATTTTGACTTACAGTCTCAAGGGGAAAGTTCCTGATAGGAGAGGAAAGATTAGCAGGAACAGAGGCTGGACATCATTTCTACCACAGCAGGTAGAAAATAGCAGCAAGAAAGTGAGCTAAGCTCTGGTAATGGGGAACTGGCTATAAAATGCCTAAGCCCATCCCCAGCAGCAAACCTCCTCCAGCAAGGCTTCACCTCCCAAATTCTCACAAGCTGGGGACAAGCATTGAAAACATATGAGCTTTTGGGGTACACATAATACAACCCACCATGTCTCTAAAGCAGATATTTCCCTGATATGGAATGGTTCTGTTACAAAGAAAATTACACAAAATATAAAATCTTAATACATTATTTTTTATCAAAATTTATGTCCATCAAACACATAGCAGCTACATATTAAATTATGATTCAAAGGCAAAGAAAATCTGAAATATTTATATCAATACAATGGGATATTCAGAAACCCAATAGTATTGGATATCAAAAAATATTATTGTGACATAAATAATGTGTTCTAATTGAGGAATGCCAAAGTCAATTCAGTAGCCAAATAATGCAATTTTTTTCTCCCATCTGGTGTTGAAAAATATTCAGATCTTATTGATGAAGACACCACATATTCGGGTTGTAGGACACAGAGAAATCAAGATGAAAAATGACCTATAAGACATCTCCTTGTTGACTATCATTATTTTGGAAAGAGTTGTGCATCCTACTGGGGGAGAAGTCATCAGTAGTCTTAACCAGTGGTAGACCTAGAAAGTTTTACAAGTGGCCAGTCAGGGTAAATTTGCCAACTGATGCTATAGTGACATAAACAACAGTAGAATGTATGGATGTATGTACATGTAAGTGTGTGTGTGTGTGTGTGTGTGTGTGTGTGTGTGTGTGTGTGTGTGTAGGTCAGGAAATAGGCAGGTGAAAATGATGGATGAAATAGTTCTTAATAGAGGGCAAAATTATGTGTTCATGTTTTCCAAATCTGGGGAAAGACACCAACACTAAGGGATGGAAGCACACAGGTCCTTGTCAACCTGAACCCACAGAGGAGTTCACAAGGAATGTCCTGCATTGGCCAGATTAGGACTTTTAACATAAAGTGCCATTCAGTTACATTAACTATTTGCTAAAGTTTTTTTTAACACTGTTGTTTGCTATGTATTTCTCTTTTCAGAAACTTTAATATTTACTTCTATTTTTAGGTGTTCCAGAGTTGGCTGCATAGGTATATATGATTGTTAGCTTTATGAATTTTCCCAAATAGATCACATCATATTTTTGTCACATATTATGTCTTTTTTCTTAAATCCTACTTAAAACTACAAATATATATAAATTATAAGAGAACTTAAATTATATCAAGTACTCTGTTCAATTATACTGTAGTAACATATGAAATTACTACTAAAACATCAATGGGCTAGGCATGGTGCTAATCACTTTTAATCCCAGCACTTGGGAGGCAGAGTTAGGAGGATCCACATGAATCTGGGGTCACCCTGAGACTACATAGTGAATTTCAAGTCAGCCTGTGATAGGGTGTGACCCTATCTTATAAGAAAAAAATCAATGGGTCATAAAAACCAAAACAGAAGTAAAATTACCTTAATATAGGTGAAAATGGATGACATGTCAATCATACAGAATACAAAATTGAAAATGTAAACAGAGAGTTTGTGAAATTGTGGAAAATATTTTAATAGTGCACTTTACCAAAGGGTTAAATAGCCAATATAAAAGCAAATGAATTCCTAGTAATAAAAATAATAATTTTAAATTCCTTGCAAATTCTCACAGCTAATTTTCTTACAAAAATGGGCAATTTTGATGGATACAATACTATTAAAAGAAACATAAAAATTAACATTATATAAAAATGCTAATAGTCATTAATTAATAGAGAAACCCAAGATTGTGTAAGAAGATACCTTTTACCTGCTACAATGTATGTGAGAAATATGATGAAATATTAACAAGTGATGCTGGAAATGTGGAGAAAAATGGTATTCTCTATTTAAAAGAATATAGTTTACTATGGCTAATATGAAAAATAATATTTATTTCCTTAAAAAGTAGAAAAAGTAATGAAGTGATATGTTGATCCCATTAATCTGTATATTTTCATAAAGAAAGTGTAATCAGTGTGTGAAAGCAATATTTGTTCTCCTATGCTCCCTGCAGACAGTCACATAATCAAGATGTGGCTTCAAGATGTGGTTATGAAGGAAATACTATAAAAAGAGAATTTTATATTATACATAAAATAAAATAGCATTATTTCATAAAAATGAAAATGCCATTTACCACAACATTGGTGAATCAAAGATTACATAATACCTGTTTGGCTAAAAAAGCTTAAATTATATTACTTGATACTAGTTCCATTCAATTTCTTTTGAATGATATAATTTTATTCTTCTTTATGGCCAAGTAAAATTCCACTGTGTACATATACCATATTTTTTATCGACGTGTTTATGACTGATTCTGCAAATTGGCTATATTGAATTGCTGCACTACTCATGGACATGGAGGGATTGCTATATTTAGCTATGATAATTTTTTGTATGTACCCAGAAGTGTTACATGCGCAAACTGAATTCAACAACACATAGTCAAGTTGGATTTATTCCAGAAATGCAAGGGTGGAACAACTATGTAAACTGCCAGACAACCATATAGCAATATGCAGAATCAAGAAAATAATAACATACTCATCTTAATAGATGAAAATATAACTCTTTGTCAGATTCCAAAATAACTTTTTAGGAAAATCCATGAAGTAACTAGGTAGAGGAGAAACATAGTTTAATTGAATAAAGAGAATATAGAGAATATATAATAGACACTTTATAGCCTTATCCTGAATGGAGATCCATTGAAAACATATCCTACAAAATCAAGAACAAGACAAGGATGACCACTATCATATGTGTTTAATATAATATGTTAAAATTTAAATCAGTAGAGAAACAAATTAAAGAAATATAAGTAATAAAATAAGTCAAAATAATTATTTGAATATGATATTATATCTATAAATTTTATATTTGTGTGATTTGTGATTTATGTGTATGTGTCAGGAAGCAGGCCTATGTGTATGCATTTGGAGGCTGTAAGTCAACTATGGTGTTTCCTCTATTGCTTGCCATCTTATTTTTATCAGACATAGTTCTTTCTTTAATTAATTGTTTATTTGCAAGCAGAATCAGAGAGAGAAATATAGATAAATAGGCAGACAGAGAATGAGAAGGGCCAGCTCGGGCATTCAGCCACTGCAAATGAACTCCAGATGCTTGACCACTTTGTGCATCAGGCTCTATAGGGTACTGGGGAATCAAATGTAGGTCCTGGGGCTTTGCAGGCAAGTGTCTTGACTGCTGAACCATCTCTCCAGCCCTAGACATAGTTCTTCATGCAACTAAAGTTTTCCATTTCCACCCAACTGGCAGGTCAGAGAACCCCCACCATTCTCTTATTCTCTGCCTGTCTGCACTGGGGTCACAGATACTTGCCAGAAGGCTTAGATTTTATGTCAGTGCTGGGGATTCAAACTCAGGTCCTCATGCTTGCATACCAAGTACTTTACCCAGTTAGTCATTGCCCCAATCCTAAAATTTATGTCTTTAAAGTATTTTAGAAATAAGGTTACCAATCCAAAAATGCAACTATGAATTGTCTTTTCAAAATCCAATGTTAAATACCACAGGGAATGTGAAATTCTCTGATTTGCCAAATGTCATTTCAAATGAGCAATGTCCATTGTATTAAAAATTAATCACTTCAACCTTCAAGGAAACCTTTTTGATATCTTGTAAATGGTTTATTTGAACTGTTTACACAATTGTCTTAAACCCAGTGACTAACTTTCTGCATAGCAAGGCTTGATCACAACAAATCAATAAAGGTTCTGTTAGGGAAATAAAGTGTTGTGAGCTGCACCATGGGATTCCCCTGGCAATGGAAAGGAAATTTTATTCTGACTTTCCTTACAAAGACAATAAATGAAAATATTAAAGTGAAAACAGCCTACTTTGGAAAAAGGATTTCAAATCTTTGACATAAAGAAAATAAATACAATTGTTTCAAAAGACCTTGAAGGAATATGGACTAAAGTTCCCAGAAAAAAAGGGAAATCTCTGTGAAATACTTAAGTGTTTGTTGGAGTGGGAATAGAGTAGGAACAGAGCCAATTTCTCTTGGATAATCATAATTTCACTCATTGCAATGTGTGATCTAACATCCTGTGATAATTAGGTAAATACTTTGGAATATATGAATAGACTCCTAGCTTCCACCAAACCAATGGCTAAGAATGCATTTGTATCAGAGGCCTATGGCACTGAATTCCCTGCTTAGCTATTACTGGCCTATCTGATGTTTCCACCAATATATTTGAAAAAAAAAGTTTAGGCTTATGACTTTATTCTGCTACTATAAAAAAACTTCATGAAATTATTAACACATTGGAATGTAGAGCTTGAGGAAACCAAATCTGTGCTCCTGGGTAATGGCCATTCATCGGAGGTTCTAGAATAAACTGGCTCTTATTGCATTTGAGGGAAAAATCTATGCTTTTGGTAACAACAGATATTTTTCAGTAATGCAAATAAAAAAGTAAAAAGGGACAAAAATGTGAAACATTTTGTTTAGTCAAGCTTCTGAGAGAAGTGGTAAGGTCAGGTTAGACAGTATGTTGCAGTAGAATAGACCTCAAGCCAAAAATGGTTCTGTATGGATTTTAAATGTACCTTAACTTTACCATAGTGTGGGTCCGTGGATTACTTAGGAAGTCATTGCACATCAACCCCCTGTTTTTCCACAGAGCTGGGTAGGCAGAGTGAGCATACAAGAGGAAGAATTCTTGGGAGACAATTGCAGTAAACAGCTTATTTATTAGGTTGGGGAGGTACTTTTATTCAGAAGGAAAATTAGAGACAGGGGATAAGCGGCAAGGGGATTGGCAGAGGCAGGGTAGCCTGTGGTTGTCTCATGAGAGGATTGGCAGGGGCCAGCTGCATAGATAAGCTAGACAGACTTTCTCATCGCCTGGGCCTTGTTATTAACATATAGCTGAATTATGTGAACTCGAGTAAACTCTCGGGCCTTGAATTGCCTGGACTTATCAGGGTTTGTTGGGGCCTGCCTGGTGGCTAGAGGTTGGGGAGAAAAGGAGTCAGCCAAATTCCTGCCTGTCTCAGGATGAGATTATTGGGATTCCAGGCCATTTTCAACTTTCCTTTGACCCTGTTTCCTCCATGCTTTCAGCAGGGTCCCATGCCATAGCAATTTACATTAATTTCTCAAGTACATCCAATTCAGTTCAATAGAAATAACAATATTGGCATTAGAGAGATGTCTTAGCAATTAAGGTGCTTGCCTGCAAAGACTATGGACTTGTGTTCAATTCTCCAGTTCTCACATGCTGCTAGATTCACAAGGTGGCTGTGTTGGTTTTGATCCAAGCACCCCCCACAAATGAATGTGTACTGAATGATCCATCCCAGCTGATGGCAGTTGGGGTATCAGAACCTTGTTGCAGCTATGTTGTTGGGGGTGGGCTTATGAGGGTTATAGCCAGCTTCCCCTTGCCAGTTGCTGTTGTTCACCTTATGTTGGCCAGGAGGTGATGTCTACACTCTGCTCATGCCTTCATTTTCCCTGATATGACAAAGCTTCCCTTTGAGTCAGTAAGCCAAAATAATCACATTCCTCCCATCAACTGCCTTTGGTTGGGTTCTTTGTCGTAGCAATGAGACAGGTTGACTACAATAGTTTTGGTACCTGCCAGAACCTTGATTCTGTGGCTTTTGGCCTTTTGGAAATGATTTGCAGGAGGAGGAATGTGGACCCTTTTGAAACCTCAGCCTAAGAGACACCTTGCATTGCTGGTAAATACAGCTTGGTGAAACATTCTTGTCAGAGTTAAAAGACCTGAATGCAAAAATAACTATTGACAATGAGATTTGATTTATGAGAGTGAGAACAAACTTTGTCGGGACTGTGTCATAAGCAGTTTGTGTGAGAAGTTTGCTGCATTCTGCCTGCCTGTGTCCTGAGAACTTGTGTAGGGTTGCATTGCATAAAAGTGGACTGGTGTGAGCAGATGGAGATGGCACCGAAAAGGTTGACACTGCTGCTCATTCAGCTGTACTTGTTTGAGAGTTTACAACCATTGAGATTGGGCCACATGATCTGCATTGGGACAGCAGAGAGAATGCATAATCAGAGTAAGGGGCCTGAATGCTGAAGATTTCCTGCTCTTCAAAATTGGCTTTATCCCCCGGATTAACAAATCGGTAACCCAACTGGTACTATGGAGTATAACAAATGCAGGGAAGTGGGTCATTGGATATGCAACCTGGTTTTGCTCTTTTTTTGAAATGGCCATTGGTAGTGTGAATCAGGCCTTTTGGATTACGTGCATGGAGGCCCAAGGGAGCCAAGAGGATGAACTGTGAATTGCAATGAAGACCCAGTAAAATTCCAGGACAGTGGTATGGCTGCCAAGGAGAGCTGCAAGAACCTGATGGAGTTTTCTGGGACTGTGAGTAGCAGATGGAGGAGCAGAATAAGAACTCCAAAAGAACCATCACTGGTTATTATCACATTCACGGTTAGAGTTGGATGTTGCCCTGTTTGTTTTAAATCTTCTATTGGTTCAATCGTGATTGTTCTGTGCCATTATGGTTTTTCTTGTTGTTGTTTTGTTTTTGTTATTATTGCTCAGTTGAAAGAAAAACTGTGGGGACTTTTGGCATTGAGCTGAATACATTGCATTTTGCATCATCTAAGATTATTAGTTTGTGGGAGCAAGGGGTGGATTACGATGGTTTTGATTTAAATGTCCCTAAAAAATTAATGTATTCTGAATGCTCTATCCCCAGATGATGGCAGTTGGAGTATTGGAACCTTGTGGGAGCTGTGTTTTGGGGGGTGGGCTTATGGAGGTTATAGCCAACTTCCCCTTGCCAGTGTTTGGCACACTCTCCTAATGCTGTTGTCTACCTGGTGTTGGCCAGGAAGTGATATACACACTCTGTTTATGCCTTCATTTTCCCTTCCATGATGGAACTTACCCTGGAGTCCTTAAGCCAAAGTAAACCCATCCCATCAACTCTCTTTGGTTGGATTCTTTGTCACTGCAGTGAAAAAGCTGACTCAACAGTGGCACATGCATCCGAAGTCCATTTGCAGTGGCTGGAGGCTGTGCACCCATCTTCTCTGTCCTTCTCTGTCATTTCTCTCTCTTCTTGCAGTTAAATAAATAAATAAAAATATTTTTTAAAATGTCAAATATATTTAATAGAAAAATATTAATTAAAAACAACAATATGAAGAATAATATCCCATTGGGTGTTATTAAAGCTAATGACTACTGCTGGCAAATGGATATAATGGGATGTGTGGGCATGCACAGTTTCAAACCAGAAAAGTAAGGACATACATTTTATTGAGTAAGCTTCATTTTTAATGAATGTTTTTAAAATGGTATTCAATTGATCAGGGAATCATTAACAAATGACAGTTAATAGGTACGCCAACTATTTAGCTAGTAGCCTTTTAAAATACATTCATGACATAAAATAGAAAATGTATATTAACATTTTGAACTGTAAATCACGTACCATTATCTTTTAGATGTATCATCTCTTATAACAAATCTCTAGATTCTCAAACTAACTCATGCAGAAATATGATTTATATAGGAAGTTTTTTTTTAATGCAGATGTCACAGTCTGGCCCTGGAGTTTCTGATTCTTTAAATCTGGGATTGAGCCAAGACAGTGAAGGTTTAACAAGCTCCCTTGTGATTTTGAAGTTGCTAAAATGCAGACTCTCCTGTAAAAGCAACTGTTCTCTGTCCTGTCCCTAAGGCTTGAATTTAACAAATGTTCCACTTACACTGTTTTTGTCTGATTAATCTCATAGTAATTATTGCACATACAGGACTCAGGATGCAGGCAGCATCAAGGAAACCCTAGGCACTTTCTCTCAAAATAACTTTTCCCAGAACGTACAGCAAAATTTTCATAATTTCTATGTCTGGAAGTTACAAGATGCTTGCTGTGGGGATCCTGGGGGCTTGATTAAACTTTTGAAGACACTGGGGAATGAATGCTCAGAGGATTGCATTCAATAAATTCTCATGTCATCATTGTAGTTATTACACACTTATGCTCCCTTGAGTCACAGGGAAAGACTAATTGTTTTCTCCAATTATTCTTCTCTGTAACAATGAACCATCCACAATTAACAAGTTTTTTTTCCCCCTGGAGATGAAAGAGGTCATTTTTTCTTTCAAGCAAACTCTCCTGGCTAATTACAGTACTGCACTAATTGTGTTGCCTCCCTTTAGAAGAATTTAATTTCAAAGGAAAGAGTTTATCCTGAGCCATGTATTAGGGCTTTTCATAGTCACTTTTTAAAAATGAAAACCAAAATGTATGAGAAATGTCCTATTTCAAGAAAAAGGAATGCAATTATTATTGGCTTTGGTACTGATTAGTCTAGTAATGTGAACATGGAATTGCCCTTAATGGTTTTGGGTGTGCATATGCACATTGCAACAAGACCTCTAGGGATTCTATTGTGGAGGAAATGAAAAGAAAGCATGTGAAATGGGACGAGGAGAGAGTGACCAATGTGGAAATGAAAGTATCAAGTAGAGACAAATTAACCCCACAATTTTTGACAATACTCAATAAGAAGTGTGAACATTTGAGTACTTTTCTGTTGTTTTCCACTTATTTTTGAGTTTCATTTTTAATGGATATGAGAATATATCTTATCACATTGAAATAGAGTATAAAGAATTAGTGATAGATTAAAATTCATTAAAACCTAGAAAGAATATTATCAGAAAGCTAAATAGGAGGCTGCAACAGGAACTCACAAAAGAATCATACAAATAGTTACTTAACTGAAAATGGGATCAATGTTGTTCCAGATGGGTACAGATTTCAGTGAGAATGTCGAGGTCTTTTATTGATTTAGGAGGATAACTCACACAGGAAATTCTCTTTGTTCAAGGAATGCCATGATTATAATGAATGTAGCCTCTCTTTAGGCCTCTGATTAGTGGAAGTTTACCCATTGAGTCCAGAATATTGATTCCGTTGGAATTAGGTGTGGATCCCATTTCCAGCTAAAGGTTCCTTACCACTGAATTCTCAAGTTATTCATGTTGTTTAAAAAAACTTAGCTTTTACATATAGTTTACACAAAAGCTTTAATATATTTAATACCTTTTATATTACTTATAATATACAGTGCAATTTAAAAGTTATTTAAATAGGTTACATGCAGTATTGCTTAAGTGGAAATGTCAGGATGAAATGTGTGCATGTTAAGTAGAGATACTGTTTGACTATTTTCATTCTGAGATTGGTTGAGTGTAATGGCTGTGAAATCTATTCTGTAGATGTCTAACACTTGGGGCCGTATCATGAGGTAAATAAAGTGGCCCTGTTATTCCTCTAATAAAACTTTCTCATTTTTCTAGTATAAACAGGCACTGTGATCATTCACTTGATTTACTTGGACATTTTTATATAAGTAATTATTTAAATTGTTTAAATTGCTTAAATTCATTGCATATATATTCTAAATTTATAACACACACACACACAGACACACACACACAGACACACACACACACACACACACACACACACACACACACACACACACACACACCAGGAACTAACAACATCAAAACTTCTAGCAATTGTGTTCTAGATTCAGAATTAATTACTCAAGAAACATAATTGTCAACAATGTGAGTGGTGATGCATAAGAATACCTTCTTCTTGCATGGCAGGTAGTGCTTACAAACACCTATTGGGGGAAGTGACAGTTAAATATTTAAGAGAAACATGAATAAAAGCCAATCAATGGTAATCATATTTTCCTAACCTATTTTTACAAAACAATTCATTTTTGTAAAACCATTTATCTAAGCACAGTACCATAACTAACATATTTCACTATCAAGAGGAAGTCATTGATGATGTGGTTCAAAGGCACAGGTTGTTGATGTTCTTACAAGGCCTTTACCCCTAGCAAATGTTATCTGTCTATAAACATTGTGGTTGGTCACCCTTCCTCCTCTGTGATAGAAGTTAGTGGGCTCAATCTTGTATAAGCCTCATAAGAGTACACAAAGCTGCTGAAAGTTTCAAGGGCCAATGGGAATGATATCCTTGGAGGCAACATTATTCAACACCATAATAGTGATGTTGGCATCAGACAAAAGGGACAAAACCAACAACCACAGTTTCATCATCAGCTTTGATGGAGCTGCAGCATCAGAGCTTTTGCCTGTGATGGAACAGTGCAGAATATTAGGGGACCATGTGGGAGAGAAATACTTCACTGTTTCCAGAGGGTGGGAGAGGCAGCATAGTGCTGATGCAGTTCCAGGACATGTGCTAGGAGCAGTGGGCTGGCCAGGTCAAGGTGACACCTCCTCCAGCCAGGTGGCTGGAGACAAATTGCAAGCTTTAATAAATTTGTGAATCTATTGGGAGACATCTATTTAAACTACCCCAGATGGCCAAAACTCAAAGTAAGGGCTTTAAGGCCAGCTTCATGAACATACCTAGGACTTGTTCTCCCTGAAACTCTGTCCTGTGGTAGCCTCAGAATGTAGAAGTGTGTTCCCAAGGGAGGGAACAATGGAACAAGACTGTGATCACTAAGTGATCTCATCATAGGATCTTGATGGGATGGTGGGCTGGTCATCATGGTCTGTAAAGCTAATCAGTCTATCGTGGTTTCTTGACACCATTCCTCCTAATCCCCAAGCCCTGACTGTATTAGTTGAGTCAGTAATGACCAATGAAAGCAGAAAATCATATCTGCCCTTTGGCTCCCAGTATCCTGGAGATTCTAGTCTCTATCCTAGGAATAGCAGCCAGGATTTAGGGCTTAGGGCCATTAGGAAGTATTTCCCACTTGTAAAATTGGATCTATTTGCTTGATGACCTGTACTCAGAGTTAAGGCTCAAACCAAACTCTTAAAACTAGTCTCACACTGGAAATCTTCTAACGCCCAATAGGCCAGGTGGTCAGAGAATGGGAAAGACAAAAGAGTGATAGGCAGCACCTGAATACCCAGGAAGGTATGTCAGCAGAGTAAGTGGCCATGCCTCTCTCCAAGGAGAGGCCTAACTACTTTCTCAAACCTTCACCCAAAGCCTCTGGAAACCTCCACCAACAACCTCCTTTAAGCAAGTCCTAAATATCCTTGGCCACCTAAGGATGAATATTTGCAGGTTTACTGTAACCATGGCCTTGGGACCCATTATGACTATTAGCCACAGACACTGCCTTGAAACCTACAGTTGAATCCAATAGGTGAGAACATGGATGGATACTGCTCTGCCCAAGAATGAGTTTAACACTCCCAGCCACTGATCATCACAAGCTCTGGGTCCCCATGGCATTTTCGTTCCCACTGGTCTCTAAAATTAGACCAAAGAATACTCAAAGGGGCAAAAACATACTTTCCTGAACACTTTAGGTCTTGTTTTTAGCTTTAATCTCCAGGTTGGCTTCAAAGTTGACATGAGGCCCAGTTCACCTTGGAACTTGTGATCCTCCTGCTTAACATGCCAAGTACAGGAATGTTAGAAATGAGCCACCATGTCTATCCAGAGAATTTTTTAAATATTTCATTTATTTGCAAAGAGATGTGTGTGTGAGAGAGAGAGAGAGAAAGAGAGAGAGAGAAAGAGAGAGAGAGAGAGAGAGAGAGAGAGAGAGAGAGAGAAAGAGAGGCACACCAGAGCCTCTAGCCAATGCAAACTTATTTCAGCTGTTTGTGCCACTTGCTCACTTGGTGCATCAGGCTTATGTGGGTACTGGAGAATCAAACCTGGGTCTTTAGGAACTGGGGGTAAGTGCCTTAACCACTGAGCAATCATTCAAACCCCTATCCAGAGTATTTTTAAATATATGATTACTTTATGAACATTTGTTTACCCATGTTACCTTATAGCTTAGAGTGAAGTTTTAAAAAATGCTGTCTTTCAAAATAGTCACTCCATTAGAGATTGCTTTCATCTCTAACTCCTCACTTCTAGAAATATCTCCAGTTCTGCTCAGGAAACGGCATTCAATTCTGGAGTAAACTGAGCATATTGTTTTGTTTATATATACATAATTTTAAGCCAATAAAAATGTTAAAAAAGAATGTTTGAAATTTAGTGTCACAGTATTAGAAGGAAGAGATCTCAAGTTGGATTCCCTTGTGTTACAAAGAGAGGTCACTGGATAGCTTTGTAAAGTTAAGATAGTTAAGCTAACGTTTATCATGTAAAAAAATTAAAAGAGCAACTTTCTTCCAACTTCCTGTTTGTTTTTGTTTTTTGACAAAATGAAATGGTGAAGGGAGCAATTTTCACAATCCATCCAACCCAGCTTGATCCAAGTGGTGGAGGAGGAGGTAGGCACACTTTGTGGGTAGAGTTTAAGACTATGAAATGAAAATAATGAACTTCTTGCTGAGTTCAACTATGAGGATTAAGCGGTTCAGACACTGGATGATGATAAATGTTTAATTGCTATGCGTTAGGAATATCTGAAATGATTGCTCATCAGTTCCTTGTGTTATCAAGTATTACTATTGGAAGCTCTGCAAGGAAATCTAACCTTTAGAGATTTTCAGCTCGATTTGCAGAAGAAAGCAGCATGGGTATGTATCATTTATCCTTAGCACTGTGGACATGCAAAAAGAGTATGGTAATTTAGAGAAGGAAATAAAATACAAAAAGATTTAAATTCTATAATATGGAACCTAACCATTTTCAGCTGAGATGAAAATCCTTTCTGGCTATTTGAATAAATTTCTCTTCAAGTAATTAAAACTATAACCTATAGTCTTTAATAAATTCTGATAATTTCTCCCAAGTCTTTTCTGGTTGGCTTCTTTCCAACAAGTACATCTGTGTGTTAGTTGAAAAAATGTCACTGAAACATGGAATTAACGAATTTTGTTTAATTTGGATCTTGGTTAAAACTCGAGTTAGGTATTGTATGCAGAGCCACATAAAGAACTCTAGCTGAAATTATTCCACCAGGGAATATAATAAGATTTCTATCCAGCTAATAGGACATTAGAATATGTTTAGCTAATGACAGTGATTCATCTCTGTTTTTCTATCAAGCACAGGAGTCGGGGGAGGCACAGGGGCTAAATTACTTTAGGTCTAAACTTATAATATTTTCTTCCTTCTCATACTGCATGTTCTTCTTAAATGTGTTCACTTTTTGTTTCTGAATTTTAAAACCCCCTTGATTGATTTTAATTATAAAATTACAATAAAACATTATTTGATTTTAAATTACTGACCTTTAATGCCTTTGGTCCCTCTTTCTGCTGTAAAACAAAAGTCTAATAATTCTATTAAATGAGAGGAATAAAGTTTTTTTTCAAAAATAAACATTAATGTCTTCATTTCCAGAACAGAAGTGGTGGGGAGGCACACAGAATCTTAGAGTATTATGTCAGACTAGTATTTTTTCAATGAGGAAATGCAGATCATAGGCACCTTATGAGGATGGATCTTTAGTAAACTAAAAGCCAAATATGTGACGATAAGTTGTTTAAGCCTATCCTTTGCCCACCAAATACCACCTCTGAGCTAAAAATGTGAGTCACAGTACCTGAGCAGACCAGAAACGTGGGAAGCTTAATCTTCCATGGCTTCAAAAGTCCTTAATTCTAAGCTGACAGGCCTAGTACTTTCTCCATTACTCTCACTACACACAATTCCAGCAGGCTGTGGCCCTGGTCCTCTAGTTTGGCATTCTGACACTTTAGTTAAGTAAGAAAGGAATGCTGACCTTAGTATAGTGGAGGCCATATCCAAGCTCTGTGGCCACAGATCCTGTCTTACCAGTACTCCCTGCCTCTCTGAAAGTGCCTGCCCCTGAGCTTAGATGTGATGTCATAATGCCATGAGAACAGTCAGTTCATAATGCTGGTGGTAAACTCATCACTCCCTCATACCCCAATTCTCCTTGTGCATGAGTATGACCCATTACTAATCTTGAAAGTAGTCAGATTAGAAAGCTTCTCTAGCCTCAAGCATTGGGCCACACCTACTATCAACTGGTACTTGCAATGTTGCCTCATGAGGCTTCCTGGAGGTCACAGAGCCTCCATAGGTTTACATTTTATCTTTTTATCTAGTCTGCTGTTTACTCATTGTCTTCTTTGGGACAGAATTATACTATGAATCCAGGCTGGCTTTCACTTTGCCATCCTCCTGCCCCAGTCTCCTGAGTGCTGAGATTATAGGATTATTTATGTCCTTTCATAAGTTTAGCAACCTGCTTTTGCTATACAGGGACTAATGAAAAGAACCAAGTTCACTCTTATTTTTCAAAAAGACTAAGTACAAAGCATACTGGCCATTCTCCTGTAGATTAAGTTTACAGTTATTTCCTTATGAAAATATATCCTTGGGCTGGAGAGATGACTCAGCGGTTAAGGCACTTGCCTCCAGTGCCTAAGGCCATGGGTTCAATTCCCCAGGACCCACATAAGCCAAACCCACAAGGTGGTGGCCCTGGTGCAATCTTTCTCTCTCTCTCTTTCTCTCTCTTTCTCTCTCTCTCTCTCACTGCTTAAAAATGAATAAATAAAATATTTAAAAAATATCCTTGGGGGCGGAGCAAGATGGTGACCGAGTAACAACGTCACCAGGACTCTCCAGAAAGGTTTGACCCCCTCAACAGGTATCCAGGCTTTGGATACCGGCCGAACCCGAGTTCGGACTCTCCCTCCCTCCCGAACCCCTGGGCTGCAGCAGATGGGGTTCGCGAGCAGCTCTCTGCTCCCCTGTGGAGCAGAGGGCCGAGCCCTCCCCCCCCACTGGCTCCCGCCATTATCCCCTGGGGCGGATTCCAAGCTCTCCGCAGAGGTTTCATTGCAGGACTGAGACCCGGGCACCTGGCCTCTCCAGGGCATCGGCTTGGGGTCCACAGCAGGGTTCCCCAGCAGATCTCAGCTCTGCAGGAGAACACAGAGTGGGCTGGGCCACGGAGGTTTGGGGGTCTGTCTGCAATACAGGCCAAAGTTTGGGGCCGCCCAGCCGCTCCTCAGCTTCAAAACCGCCGCGGGTTCCCGGCAGCTCTCCGCTCTGCAGGGGAGCACAGAACGAGCTAGACTTAGTGCACCCAGGGCGCAAACCTCTGTCCCCTCGCGCAGGTTCAGATCCCTGGCGCCAATTGAGAGGCTTCCCCGCGGGTGCTGCAGGTCCTCAGAGGCGGTCTTCCCCAACTTCTGAGAGGGGAGGTTTGGGGCCGCCCAGCCTCGCCTCAGCTTCAGAACCTCTGCAGGTTCCCGGCAGCTCTCGGCTCTGCAGGGGAGCCAGCAGCTGTGCCCTCCCTCTGCACCTCAGGCTCTACCTTTATCCCCTCGTGGCAGATTCCTGGTACTTGGCGCCAACTGAGAGGCTTTCCTGTGGGAGCAGCCGGTCATCAGAGGCGGTCCCCTCCACCTTCTGAGAGGGGAAAGAGTGTCTCTCCACGGAGGTTGGGGGTCTGTCTGCAATACAGGCCCAAGTTTGGGGCCGCCCAGCCTCTCACCAGCTTCGGGACCACTGACCCCCACTTCTCTATCTGGGCATGGGCAGAAGCCAAAGGAAAAACGCAACTTCCCAAATCAGGGCCGCTAGTC
>PVHP010030100.1:0-21815 GCA_004024765.1 Zapus hudsonius
AAGAGGAAGGAAGGAGGGAAGGGGGAAAGAAGGAAGGATGGAGGGAGGGAAGGAAGGAAAAGAAAAAAGAAAAAATTGAGCTCAGTGGTAGAGCACTTAATTGCCTAACAAGCACAAGGTCCTGGGATAAGGGAAGATTGAGATATTGCTAATGTAAGAAAACAGTTCTGAAGGAATAGAAATGAATATTCAATTTGGAAGAACTGTGAGGTCTGTGACAAGATAAGAGGATTGAGAATGCTTTGTTCCTGTCCTTTGGTTATGTCTGTGGAGGGGTTATCCGCACTTTCCAGAAACCATTGTAAACCAAATGCATCTTGTGACTTAACTTGCCTTGCCATTTGGCCTGTGAATACTGCACGCTTTGATCAAGAAAGGAAGGTAGGAGAGGAAGTGAGAACAGATAGAGGCTTATATGCGCTTCTCTTGAACCCATTTTAAACTTGCATATCGTTACCCCTCTCATGTTCTAACTGATTTAACTTGCATGTGTGATGTCACATACACGTCTGTGTGCCCAGCTATAAAACCCTCTTGTCAACTGGTGTTCAGGGCCAATGCCTTTTTCTACACTTAGCCTGCTGGTGTAAAATAATAAATAATAATAATAATAAACTCCACTCTCGGGCTGAAGAGATGGCTCAGCGGTTAAGGCACTTGCCTCCAGTGCCTAAGACCCCAGGTTCAATTCCCCAGGACCCACGTAAGCCAGATCCACAAGGTGGTGGGCCTGGTGCTCTCTATCCATCTATCTCTCTCTCTGCCTGTCTCTCTATCTCTGCTCGAAAATGAATAAATAAAATATTTTTAAAAAATAAACTCCACTCTCCACTTGCTGTCTCAGCTTTGTCTCTCTTTGGCTCGGGTTATTTCTCTAACACTAGATTACATTTCCAGCACCACCAAAAGAAAAAGAAACAAAAGCAAGCAAGCAAGGAAAACACTTCTTTGGGGTTTTCATTTATCTGTAAATGGAAAGGTGTTCTGAGATCAAAAGTTAGAGATCCCCTGTAAGTAACGTTGGAATTTTGCATACTCCAGAAGCCAGCAACAACAAATATACATGGCAAAAGGCTTGGTTAGCTTTTTTTGTTGTTGTGTTTTTGGAGGCTGACCTGGAATTCACTATGTAGTCTCAGGGTGGCCTTGAACTCAAGGCTATCACCATCTAAACCTCCCAGATGCTAGGATTAAAGGCGTGTGCCACCACGTCCGGCTGGTGAGCTTTTTATCCGGGGGAACCTGCATGGATCGGTGAAGCCCACACCTGAAGTGTGGACAAGGGCAGCCTCCCAAAGGCCTCGGGGAGCTGTGCGGCCATTGCCCACAGGCCCAGCTCTCTGCACACCTCCTCCCTTTCCACACAAGGACGCTGCAAATTCCTCTGAGATCTGATTAAGAAACAACAACAAAGCTCTAGGCATTACTTGGACAAGACGTGGAACTTAATAATAAATGCAAAGTCTGGAGTAGGGGGCTAAAACATCCGATTCCCGATTTGGGGAGGGGGAGGAGGATGGCAAGGCAGAAAAGGGCGGGAAAATGAAGCCCTAAAGAAAGAAAGAAAGAAAGAATGGCTGTGGGGGAGGGGGAAACAGACAGCGCGCAAGAAGCTAATGAATGGGACCCAGGCCGCGGCGCGTGCTCCGGAGCTCGGCGTACGCAGGCGCGCTCCGGGAGATCTCGCGAGAAGAAGGAGCCGTAGTCAGTGCCGGCGGGCGGGCGGGCGCTGCGCAGAGGTGGGGGGGTGGAGGCGGGAGTGAAGTCTCGCGAGAAGACGCCGTTGCCGTAGCGGAGCCCTCTGGCTGTGCGTGTCGGAGCCGCCGCCGGAGCCGCGGACGGTTTGCTCAGCCCGTTAGTGCTCCTGGCCGCCGCTCCCGCCGCCGCCGCCATGTCCCGCTACCTGCGTCCCCCCAACACATCTCTGTTCGTTAGAAACGTGGCGGACGACACGAGGTGAGGAGTAGAAGGACAGACATCGCGGGCGGGCGGGCGTGCGCGGGGAGGCCGCGGGGCACGGAGGAGCGGCGGCGGGGGAGGGGCGGGGCGAAGATGGCGGGGCCCTGGCGCGCTTTCGCGCCGGGACTAGGCCTCGGCTGCCCGGGGGACGCACGCGGGGAGCCCCGGCCTGCACGTCCCCGTCGGGGGGGCGGAAGGGAGGGAGGCTCCGCGCTCGGGACCGGCGCCCCGTGGAGCTCACGTCCACGTTCCGGGCGGTGCACGCCCCCTCACCCCGAGGCCGATTGTTTTGTTTTATTTTATTTAAAAAGGGATTTATGACCCTGATGCCTAATGGCTCGCGCCCGCCTGCCTAGCACTCGGGAAACTGGGACGAGTTCTAGAGCAGCTTGGGCTGCGGAGGGAGATTGTCTAAAAGCAAGAAATCAATCAGCAGATGAAAAGATGATCGTGGGGTGACGGGATCGGAGAGAAGGATGGAGGGAAAGATGCGTAGCTTTAATTTTTTGGCCATTGTTGTATTTAGGGTGCTGAGTGGATTTGAGATAGTTGGGTGGGAAAGAATGTGCAGATTAAATGGAGCGTTCCCGTTTCGTGGAAATGTGGGTACCCTTCGAGAGGGGTGTGGAAGTCTCCCGTTAGCTGACTTAGATTTATGAAGACCGCCTTTAAAAGACAGGCTCTGCTTTCAGCAGTGTCCTTGATTGCTTTAAATTGCCTCCAGGTTTTTTTTTTTTTTTTGAGGTCCTATCGCATGATGAGAGTATATATTTCACAAATGCTCTGCGAACGGAAATGAGTAGTTTTCTCTCTTTTTGAGGCAGGGTCCTAGCCATCCTCTTACCTAGCCAGTGCTCGGATTATAGGCGTGAGCCACCAAGTCCCGCGGTGAACGGGTTTTTGTTAATGCTGTGTGATTTAGTTCCTAAAGCAATAGCAAATCATATAACATCTGTAAAATCTCCCCTTTATCATTTTAACAGTGAGAGGAGTTAGATGAATTTGTGGGTTTTTTCCCCCTTCCCACCTCATACTTACTGTTGATACAATTACCAGCACTGAGAGGCAGGAGAATTAGCTTAAATTTGAGGCCAGCCTGGGCACATGGTAAATTCTCAGCCAACCCTGGTTTTATAGTGAGACCCTCTCCAGAAGGTGAGGGTGTTTGAAAAAACAAATGGTGTTTTTCTCCCCCCAGACAGGCTCCAAAATATAAGGGCTGTATCCTAGGCTAGCCTTGATAAGCGTTTGTTTGTTTGTTTGTTTGTTTGTTTGATTGATTGTGTGACAGTACATGCCCCATGACCTCTTGTTGCTGCAAATGAACTCCAAATCCATCCTCTACTTTGTGCATTTGGCTTTCCAGGTGTACTAGAGAATCAAATCCCCAGGCCAGCACCTTTAAGCATTGAGCCATCTCTCCAGCCCCTATAGTGTTCTTTTTAATTTATTTTTCAAGCAGGGAGAGAAGAGAAGCAGAGTCAATGGGCGCACCAGGGCCCCCTGGTCCTGCAAACAGACTCCAGATGCATGTGCCACTTTGTGCGTCTAGCTTTATGGGGTACTGGCGAATCAAACTCATTAGGCTTTGATCTCCTTAACCTTTGAAACGCAGCCTTAACTGCTGAGCCATTTCTTTAGCCTTTGTGTTTGTGGTTTTGTTTTTGTTTGTTTTTTGTTTTTAATGATTATTTATAAGCAGAGAGAGAGAGAATGGGTGTGCCAGGGCCTCCAGCCACTGCGAATGAACTTCAAACACATGCTCCACCTGATGCATCTGGCTGTATGTGGGTACTGGGGAATTGAATTCTGGTCCTTCTGTTTATAACCCCCTTGTTTGGTTTGGTTTTGAACTTAACCCCTTACTGAAGCCCAAGCTGACCTTGAACTCATGGCAGTCCTCTTGTCTCAACTTTACTGGTACTTGGATTATAGTCAAGGGCCACCACATCCTTCTACATTTTTGTATATTCTTTCTTTGTTTTTAGAGGTAGGGTCTCCCTCTAGCTCAGGGTGGCCTTGAACTCATGGTGATCCTCCTCCCAAATGGAATCATGCTCCACCACACCCGGCCTTTCTTTGTTTTTTGAAGTAGGGTCTCACTCTAGCCCAGGCTGACTTGGAATTCACTATGTAGTCTCAGGGTGGCCTTGAACTCATGGTGATCCTCCTACCTCTGCCTCCTGAGTGCTGGGATTAAAGTTGTGTGCCACTATGCCCAACCATTCTTACATATTCTTAAAGATGACTCTTAATGTTGAGATTCAGAAAGCTCGCTGTTTTAAGTCAACTAGGGGCAGGGATAGAACTGGTGCTCATGCATGGGTCAGGCACTGTTATTGACCACAGTCCCCCTTGTGTGGGTTAAAGTATACTGAAAGATAATTGCAAAAGCATGAACATAAAAATTCGAGTTCTTCTTATGATCTTAGGTCTGAAGATTTACGGCGGGAATTTGGTCGCTATGGTCCTATTGTTGATGTGTACGTTCCACTTGATTTCTACACTCGCCGTCCAAGAGGATTTGCTTATGTTCAATATCCTTTCTTCAGATGGATGATTAGTGAGGGGTGTTGAAGTTTGCAATTCAAGTTTATGTAAGTGGTAACATCAAAAAAAATAGTCTATTTTTGTCTTTTAATAAATGTCTTGTGTCTTCAAATTTTTGAAAATTCTGATTCACATTGCTCTATTTTTCTTAAAGTTAATCCAAAAACAAATACTTAAATTCCCATTCATGCTTCTGAGACTCAAATCAGTGATTATACTATGTGATTTAAATTTGAATACACTGGTTGCTAAAACCTTTAATAAGTCAAATTAAAAGTTAATATGTTCTTGTGCTTAGCAATTTAAAGTTTAGTATTGTTTATTAATTGAATCACTTGATCAAAAACAAATTGTATAACAATGAGGTAAACTTCTTTAATATTGTCCCCTAATTTGCTGTCCTCTGTTGTTACCTCAGAATGTAAAGCTGTACAGTTATGGCGACCCCAAAGAGAAAGCATGAAAGAACCTTTAGAGTAGAGTTCAACATTTAAGGCAAGTAGACAAGCCAAAGACCTCTTAAGGATCAGGCTTGAAGAGAAGGGAGAGTTTGGGAAAAAGAAAAAATAAAGAAAAGCTGGAAGAAGGACAAGCCTAATGGGAGACAAAGCCTCGCTTTATCTACAAAGGGGGAAAAGGTTGTTTTTCAAAGTTAAAGATAAAGCCATCTGTCATATTTGACCAAGCATCTCATGACAAGTCCTTCTGACAAGCACTAAGAGTTAAAGGTCAAGATGAAGTTGAATGATGGCCAAGATTAAAGGAGCCATACCTGATGTATCCTACAGAATAACTATTTTCCTTTTTTTCTTTCTTTTTTTTTTCTTTCTTTTTATGTTTTATAAGCAGTTTTCAAAAATATGCTGGTTTGGTCTAGTGACAAAGCCTGTAACTTGATTTGTGTGGGCCTTTGATATTGTGCTTATGGTCTTTTATAAATGTACTTGGTAAGTTAAAGTATAGTAGGTTATGATGTTGTTAAGTTTAAATTCAGCATGATTTGATTTTTGGACCAGATGATCAGTGGCTCTTTGGAGTACCGTGAGATTCTGAAATCAGCCACAGAACCCTACCTAAAGGGGAGACCGGTGCATGCACTGTGAGCTACTTAAAAAATAGCTTGGGTGGTCTTATAGGGTCAGATCCACTAGAAGTGCTATATGTTTAGATTAAGTGGCTGCTGGGAACACATGGACTCCTGACTTTTTAGTCTAGCTCTAAAGCCTCATAATTCTGCACTGCTTTAGCACATGCAGAGATCAGGTGGTCCTGAATGGATTGCAAAAGGCCTTTCTGGTCTGAGTATCAAATCAGAATATATGGGAAACTAACCCTTGACCTCTCAGAGTTTCAGATGGCTTTCTTCCCTTCCTCGAAGTCATCTCTGAAAATCAAAGAAGTAGGTTGTGAATTTTTGAGACCAGGAAACTTTCTTATTGCTTAAATTCATTAACTTTCGTCTTGGGATTTCTACTGAGCCTTCTGTAAAAGGCTGGAAGCTTCTCATTCAGGGCCAATGATCAAGGGCAGCTTTGGGAATTAGTTGCAAATTTGTTTCAGAGGATAGTAGCATACCTGACTTGGTAAATATAGGTAGTGATCAGTCTGTTTTATAATGGTGATATGAGTTTACCTAGTTCAGAGTAGCCTGGAAGCAATGTTAGCAGTAGTTTGGCCCAAGAGTATGTTTTACTTAAGACAAAAAAATGTAGTTTACCAAAGGAATCCTGAGTGGTGAGTGTATGTAGTGAGTCTTAACTATGGTCTTAATAGTGTTGTGTTTTGTCTTTTTTTTTTTTTTTTTTTTTAATATATTTGTTTGGTTTCTTGGGGGGGCAATTGGAATAGTCTCTGGAGATGATGCCTCTTCTACCTGACTCTGTTCTTTCTGTGGTTTAATAGGTAAAGTGTAGAACTTTGTCATGTATCCACCAGAGGGTACTCTGTTCTATCTATAGCTGTTGATAAAAAATCCTTTTTAAAATTACACTCAATTCTCTTGGCTTAACAAAGTAGTATGTCCATGAAGTGAACTGATTCTATTTCATTAATTTTAGAGCATGCATGTAGACAACCTTGAGGATGTTCAATACAGTATTCAAGGTCTAGAACTGCCAGTTAGCCGTTTCATTTGGAAAGTTCTTGAGAAAGCCTCTTGTTAACCTATACACAAGTGGCCTCAGGAAGAGAGAGCTGGAAATATGCGGCTTTTAATTCCTCACTGAACCAAAGTGGGAAGTCTGGGAGGCTGAAGTAAAGTAGAGCATCTTATCTGAAATAAAAATAGTCTCTAAAGGAATGTGTCACTTCAGGAATGTTTTCTAAATTGGCCTTCCAAATTTGTACTCTTAATGTTTTAAATTTAAGAAATAGAACTAAGCCAGGCGTGGTGGCGCACATTTGTAATCCCTGAGTTCAAGGCCACCCTGAGACTACACAATGAATTCCAGGTCAGCCTGGGCTAGAGTGAGACCCTACCTCGAAAAACAAAAAAAAAAAAAGAAGAAGAAGAAGAAGAAGAAATAGAACTAGATGAATTTAACAGTTTCTCTTTCTCTCAAGGATAGAGTGAAAATTCATGCCAAAAGTCAATCTCATTCTCCCTTTCAGGACCTTTTTGTCTCAAACACTGTCTTTCATTAGAATAAATGGTTTTAGAAAAGGAGCTATGTTGGGACAAAATAAGTCAGCTCAGTGGTTGTCAAAAGAGCTATTGCTAAGAGATAGGGGAGAAGACAAGGCAGCTTAGCTTCTCAGATGAAAATTAATTGCCAGAAGTTGTGCTTACTACTAGTAAATACTACCTTGAATTCTCCAATGAGAAACAGCTTTAAATACACTGGGGCTTTTTTGTTTTTGTTTTGTGGGTTTTTTTTTTTTTTTTTTTTTGGTAGGGTCTCTTTTTTGGCCTGGGCTGGCCTTGAACTCCTAGCAGTCCTCCTACCTCTACCTCCCAAATGCTGAGGTTAAAGGCATGCACACTCATACCCTGCTGAAGCGCACTGTTTTCCAGGAAGCTATATATATTTAGTGTCATAGTTAAAAATTTTTCGTCTAATAGTTCTTAAAATGGTATGTTGTTTCTTGATGGCATGCTTATGCAGTTTGCATGGATGTACTATGCATTTAGCATATTTACATTTGATTGTTTGACTATATTGCTTGAGTCTGTCTTTGTACCCTAGATAGCATGTCTGTCTTTCCTGTGCAGTGCAAGAAAGGCAACTATATAAAATAGCACTAGCTATGTCTTGGGGGAAAAAAAAGTTAATGTTTTTGTCTCTTGAATAGCACATTGTGCTTGCTTACACAAGGACTATTGGCATTTTCTTTTTTCATTTGAAATATTAAATGCCCAACATAAAATTGATTTTGACTCATTTTTGTCTTGTTTTTATAAGTTAATTCTTAAGACATGGGGAAATCTTTAATAGGATAACTTGGTGGTTCAGCTATAATGTTTCAGCGTGCGTTCATGTGTGTTTTCTTAAAGTCTATGCCTTAGGAAATCACAAGTGCTTTTATGCTATGGTGTTAATTAATGGCTGAGCCAACCAAGTAATAGTAAGTGGGGTCTGGCTGAATAGTATTAGGAGATTATGAATTGATCTAAATTCATCAACTAAATTTTCGTTCATTATCAAAAGTTTGCAAAACTTCCCAAGCCCCTTAACATTTAGCACATTTGAGGATGTTCGTGATGCTGAAGATGCTTTACATAATTTGGACAGAAAATGGATTTGTGGGCGTCAGATTGAAATACAGTTCGCACAAGGGGATCGGAAGAGTAAGTATATCCTTATGGTTAACATATATAATGTATCGTGTTTAGGTGGTTTTGAAACTTCTGCTTGAGTGTATTTTCAGTTTGTATCTTTTCAAAACAAAAGGATATGGTTTTTTGAAGAACAGTTCTTTGATAGAGCATCTTAAATATTCACTTAATATTTTTCACGTGGATTGTGAAACAATGTTTGGGGGAGGTTTAGGGACGTTGAAGGTTGGAATGTTTTGATATAGTCTAGATTCTTGAAAGTTGATCACACTCATGTGATTTTTTAATGGATAAAATTTGTACTTTTAGTTCTCCTTTTCTTTTTCTCATTAAAGATTTTCAGTGAGTAATTTGGTGATTTGTGAGGTGTGCAGCTATGGAAATGAACTGACAGGATGAGGTTGGAAGGGATGTCTAAATCAAACCTGAAATAGATCTTATATTAGTGCTTTTTTTTTTTAAAGTAGGGTCGGGTCTTAATAAGTTTATGAGAAGACATTGAAAACTAATGATTATCAGGATCATTTTGACATAAAGCAATCTTAGGATACACATCTTGAAAATAATTACATTCTAGTTACATGTCTCATACTTTCAAAAGTAAGGCATTTGTCAAACATTACAAAACACATTGTTTACTTGGCATTTTATAAAAGGGGATATGGGAATGTTGTCCTAAAATGAGGGTCTGAGTGTTAAGTTTTTAATGTTTCTAAACATTTCTGTTCTATGTATTCCTAGCACCAAATCAAATGAAAGCCAAGGAAGGAAGGAATGTGTACAGCTCTTCACGCTATGATGATTATGACAGATACAGACGTTCTAGAAGCCGAAGTTATGAAAGGAGGAGATCAAGGAGTCGGTCTTTTGATTACAACTATAGGAGATCTTATAGTCCTAGAAAGTAAGTATGATGTACAATAATAATTTTTTTAAAGATGGGTTTGTAGCCAGATACAGTGACATGTACCTGTATTCCCATTACTCAGAAGACTAAGGTGGGAGGCCTACTTGAGCCCAGACTTGCCTGGGAACCATTGTGAAAGCCTATAGTTGTTAACATTTTAAACTTTCTAGTTGAGTGTGGTGGTGCATGCCTTTAATCTCAGCGCTCAGGAGGTAGAAGTAGGAGGATTATTGTGAGTTTGAGGCCAGCCTGAGACTACTACATAGTGAATTCCAGGTTGTCCTGGGCTAGAGAGAGATCCTACCTCGAGAAACAGAACAAAAAATTCTTTTGCCTTTAAAAAAAATTAATTGTATGTGTTTAAGACTAAAGACATTTTTAGTGGCTTACTTAAAAATTGTTGAGGCTATATCGCCATTTGTCACTGTTTTGCTTTTTCTGATATGCTTTTTAGCAGTAGACCGACAGGAAGACCACGGCGTAGCAGGAGCCATTCCGACAATGATAGGTAAATAATTTTGTTTTGAAAAAGACCCATATGTTTTTCAATTTCAGAGTGAACTTTTGCTCTAAAAAATGACAAAATTTTATTAATATAGAATCTAATTTTTACTCTAATTGTATCTCTCCTCTGTTTTGAAAGATTCAAACACCGAAATCGATCTTTTTCAAGATCTAAATCCAATTCAAGATCACGATCCAAGTCCCAGCCCAAGAAAGAAATGAAGGCTAAATCACGTTCTAGGTCTGCATCTCACACCAAATCTAGAGGCACTTCTAAAACAGATTCCAAAACACATTATAAGTCTGGCTCAAGATATGAAAAGGAATCAAGGAAAAAAGAACCACCTAGATCCAAATCTCAGTCAAGATCACAGTCTAGGTCTAGGTCAAAATCTAGATCAAGGTCTTGGACTAGTCCTAAGTCCAGTGGCCACTGATAGTATAAATCTAGGCATGTATCATTCATTTACTCATAGTTTGGTATATTTAAATTATCAGGAATACAATGTTGCAATGATGCATTAAAAAAGAAACAAGCACCTGTTAGTTTTCCCTGTACCAGGCAATGGTTATAATTAAAATGATATGCTGTTGAGAAGCCACTCTTAAGAGTCCAGTTTGTTTAATGTTATGGGCAGCTACCAATTTGTGGTGTCTCTGTATATTTTTGTAAAGATTCTCATTTTTTATGCTTGAAGTATTTGGTGAAAAGATGTTGGTTGACCATAATTTGCAACATTGTCTTATTAAAGATAAATTTTCATATCCATATTTGGTAGAACCGTTAAAATGTAGCTTGCTAATAAGATAGAATGATACAAGTGATCAAAAGTAAAGTTGTAGCCACATTGCAGCACTGACTGCTCAGACACATTTAGGGGTAGGGTGGACCTCAATGTCTATGTCTAGGTCCATGATAATAGATTCTTTAAGATGCAGTGTGGTAGAGTTCCTTTGCTAACCCCACTCTTGGGGAATGATGCCAACTGGGTTAAGTAGAATTATCAAGGAGATTGAGTTTTTTACTGAAACATGGAGCCTTTGCTGCTTTCCCCCCCACACCTCGTTTCTAAGACTTTGAACATGAAAACATCAGAAACGCTCCCCTTAAATTTTGAGCATGTCAATGATGACAAATAATTTTAAGGGGAAAAGATGTTCTTGTGTAGTTACTCTAAAATTTAAGGAGCGTTGTTGGCCATTGTTGTTTAGGTTTTTCGTTGTTGGTTTTTATTTTTTACTGCTTTTAGAAGCAAGTAAATTGTTTGAAAGTAGATTTTGTTTGTGTGTGCATAGTGTAAAAGAACTGAGTTTTGATCCTCAGAGCACTTGGCATAGATTAATTTTTATCAAAATGTGCCTACCTCTTCATGAGGGAAGCCTGCTCTTTACACCTCGGCTTATTAGCACTACACTCCCATCCTAGGTGATTCTGTGGTGCCATGACATTTAATGTTGGAAAACTGGTTTGTCAGTTTTAAGCAAGAGCCACATCACTTAGTGTTTGATAATCAGTGTAGAACGTGACTAAAATAAGGAAGTAGTGCCCTTAAATATTTAAAATTTGTAGTATTTCTCTGGAAAATATTGGGGGAGGGTCAATAAAAAGTGACGTGAAATGTCCGATCTCATTTCAAAATAAAAAGCTACCATCTTTTAACAATCTCAGGCTGCTTGCTTGCAGATTGCTAAGAAATACTGTGGGGAAAATAATTTCTTTTAGAGGCTTACGTTTTTCGATTTTGGCTTTAAAAATGTAGGCCTTGTCTGTAGAGAACAAAGATGGTTTTTAAATACTGTGTGTGGAATGTGTTTAAAAGGATTGATTCTAGAACCTTTGTATATTTGATAGTATTTCTAACTTTCATTTCTTTACTGTTTGCAGTTAATGTTCATGTTCTGCTATGCAATCATTTATATGCACGTTTCTTTAATTTTTTTAGATTTTCCTGGATGTATAGTTTAAACAACAAAAAGTCTATTTAAAACTGTAGCAGTAGTTTGCAGTTCTAGCAAAGAGGAAAGTTGTGGGGTTAAACTTTGTATTTTCTTTCTTATAGAAGCTTCTAAAAAGGTATTTTTATATGTTCTTTTTAACAAATATTGTGTACGACCTTAAAACATCAATGTTTGGATCAAAACAAGACCCAGCTTATTTTCTGCTTGCTGTAAATTAAGCAAACATGCTATAATAAAAACAAAATGAAGGAAATAATGATTAACTGGAATTATTATAGTATTGATTAATTCTAAAATAACAATGGAAGTAATCCTTTGTAGATTTAGGTTTATTTTTAATCAGTGTTGCATTAGATAGGGCTAACTTTGGAAATTCTAGAACTTGCAGAAATCAACATCCTTTACATTCTACTTAAGAATTATGTCAAAAAAAGAATAACTTATGACAAAGTTGTTTCATGATTGCTCATTTAAGCCTCTTGGGTTAAATAATATAAGAGGTTATTTGATAATGTTAATATACATGTTAAAATGACATTTGGGGCAGCTAGTTATAAATTATACTTTATTTAGATGGATCAAATACTTCTGCTCCTTCCCCTTCCTAAAAAAAAAGATATTGGTCCTTATGTTTATGATGCGATTCTAATTTCTTTTTCGTTGAATATTGGTGAGCATTTAAGTGATTACCACTTTGAGGGAGTGGCTTAGGTGATTTGTGAATTGATTTCTAGGTATTTTGCAGTGACAATTATGATGTGCCAGATACTCACTGTTCCAGAGACTGTTGACTTATTTGCTCTTCACAAAACTCTGTAAGGAAGATTATTTTTCTCCATATCACAGATAGGATACAGGTCACATCCTTTGATTTTTTTTTTATTATTATTATTTTTAAAAAATATTTATTTGCAAGCAGACAGAAAATAGAGATGGGCACACGAGGGCCTCTAGCCACTGCAAAGGAACTTCAGGTCCACGCACCACCTTTTGTATCTGGCTTTACATGGGTATTGAGGAATCAAACCTGGGTCTTTGGGATTTGCAAGGCAAGCGCCTTAACTGCTGAGCCATCTCTCCTGCGGGGACCTCCCCCCCCCCCTTTTTTTTTTTACTATAATTTGAGAAAAGTAGAGATTACAGAGATGGCTCAATGAAATTGTATTCAGTCTCTAGATTTTATTTTTTTGTTTGTTTCTGTCATTTAATTTTTAGACTCAGGCTACTTGACAAGTTTATATGTTTCTTACAATATAATGTGATGTATCCAACTGAGGGTCTTATACACTGTGTTTAGCTAATTTTGGATCACATTATTGAGTTCCACGGTTACTGAATACCTATCATGTATCTGGCACTGGATTTTATTGAGTAGAATAGTCATGTCAACACTCAAGTGAAGGCTGACACTTCACCCTCATTTTACTTAAGATCTCTGCATTTTTTTTTAAAAAGCCAAGTAAGGAAGAAGAAAAGAGAGATAATACTTCAGTAAGAAAAGACAGGTGCTTCATAGTTTGAGCTGTTAAGTTACAGCCTAGGGAAAAGACCTGAGAACTACTGTGCTATTCTCTTGAAAATTTGGCCCAGTAAGCTGCTACATCCAGTTCAACTAACAAAATCCTGTATACCACAGAGAAGAATAAAGAAAACCAAACTGACAAACATCCTTCTTTTATTTAAGACCAAACTGCAGCTGGAATACCCAGTACAGTTCTGCTTACTACACTTCAAGAAAGATCTGAAAGCGGACAAAGAACCAAAGAAGGGCAGTTCAAGCGACCAAAGGGTGGGTGGAAGGTGCTGCAGTATGAATACTGTACGAATATTTTGACTGGTCTGAAAAGATAAAAGAATTATCGAAAACTACATGGAATAATTGAAGTCCCTTCAAGTTTGAAAGTAAGCATTTTAGGACAAATAAAAGGAAATTCGACTTTGTACTTGTGGAAACTAATCCCTAAATATGAACAGGTTTATATTGACTCATGGGTAGGTAACAAACAGATCCATGATAAGTTATTGGAAAGTAGGATGTCTGAATTACCAAGGAAGACAGCCATAGTCTCTTAACAGTGCCTCTATTGGTCTGTCTCAAACTGAATTGGATGGGGAAAGGTATGGTCCAATATAAACTTTTCTTGGTTATCTCTTAAAAGTCAATTCCATTTACGCCATTATTGGCAAGTCTTGCCTTTGTTTATTCTGGTGCCAGTATTTTCTGCCTGTTTTGTTGGCATCTGAGTTTATTTACTTGTGTACCATGTGCAGTTTACGTCTTCTTTAACCACTCTTTCCAGGTTAATTCCACTTACACTTGACATCTGAGAGGGCCCGTCTCTTCTCACCCTTTTCCTAGTCAGTATGTTCAACAAATATTTATTAAGCCCTTAATCTGGGCAAAACGTTACTGGATAAGTGGGGAGAACAGATAATCCTTTTTGCAGTAAATGTCTACTGAGCACAATCTAGTGAATCATTAGAATATGGCGCATTGTTTTAAGGTATCTTAACAATATTTTATACCATATCCTAGTATAATTATAAAACCCAATACACTATCAAAGAAATAATTTTACAGTTGTCTGCCATTTAAAAGTAGTATTTGCATCATTACTACAAATAATGAAGTATGTAATTGGATTATTTGTGCAGTGACTACAGTGTACTAGAATAATACTAAATTGTTGCCTCTGCCTCAAATACTGGAACTTAATCCTCAAAATAAGTATTTAATTTTCAATATAAAAGCAGACCTAGGGTGCTATGATTGAGGCAGACAGCCCTCATCCCAACTGACTTAGTTTGTTCTGTAACACCAAATTATACTTTTTAGTAATGTACATTTTATAGGAGACATTCTATGTATAGTGAATAAATAACTTTTGTAGTGTCAAAAAATGTTATGGATTCCTTAATTCCTTGCCAGGTTATGAAGCTTGTTTATCATACATTGATTCCATCACATTTGGATTTTTTTGTTGTATTTTTACCAAATATACCAGATATAACTATGTAAAAGATCTAAAGTCTGGAAATGGAGTGTAAGCCTTTACAGCAATTTTGAAAATATAGAATACACATAAGTGAAGGTATTTGAATCTGTATTAAACATTTTTAGCCTGCCTAGGATCACATAAAGTGGCAGGTAAACAGGCTAGAGCCCATAAATTTTTATTTTAATTCCTTTTTTTCCCATTTTAATCAGGTTTGAAATGTTTTTATAGCTTTGTATTTTCAAGGAGACAAAAATTGATATAGTTAAATTTAGAATTTACTTAGAGCAAAGATTAGACTAAGATTTTATTTTATACCTTTGCATAATTATTAGCATTGAATTGGTTGGTTCTTATAGGTAGAGGTTCTGTATATTTTTTTAAATATCTGTAATTCATAAATGTTTTGTACTCTACCCTCTCTCCATTTCCTTTCAAATTGAAGTTAAAACCTCCATAGGGAAGAATTAAGTTGCCTGGTTTTTTTTTTATTGAATATTATTGTACTTCCATCTTATTTTTTGCTGGAAAATACGTTCATTTACAATAATACATGACAGTTCTCATAATTTTAAATGTTGGGCCCATGTGGTTTTGGCAGCTGTTAAGTTACAGTTGTTTGAGTCTGCCTTTTGGTTCCCATGTATAATGAAAGCTATTGATATTACTAAGCACTTACATGCTTTTCAGATAGTCTTTGTCTTCAAAACACTCCTGGGAAGTAGGTATCATTCCCATTTTACAGATGAGATTCTTTGTGACAGGCTTTTCTGCATACACTGGTTCATTCCTTACTGCCTTGTAAACACTGACACTTCTCTGAGTAGATTAAGTGTAATCCAAAATCTCATCACTGGCTTTCCAAATTTCAATTTCCTTTTTTTGTTGTTGTTGTATTGCTTTTTGACCATGTTCATGTTGCAAAGTTACTGAGATCATATTTTGACATGGGAAGACTGACTTGAGTAATGGTGTGAGGGTCATCAAGACTTAGGTGTACCAGAAGTGAAATGTTCTTAATTTCAGTGATGACCTGATAAATAGGTAAAGCAACCTGTTTGTCTTTAGCTATTAACATCTACAAGACATTCTGCTAGGCATTGTGGGAAAATGACTCCTTTTGGGAATTTTCCTTTGCCTCTTTAACAGTGTTAGATATTATGGTATTTGTGTTATTTGTAAAGCCTTTTCACCCTTGTGTTAAAGATGGAGATTTTCTTTGGAATAAAAAGTGAGGCATGTAAAGTTTATTCCATTGATAACTTGACAGTTTGTTTTTAAAAAGTAAAAGGCCTTTCTTTGTAATATAGTTTCTTGAAATCATATTTCTTTGAATGCTGGAGAGTGAAATAAACTGGTCTAGGAGCCAAAGTAAAGTATCTTGAGTTTCTTCAGATCTTGCTGTCCCTTACAGATATGATTTACCCTAGTAGACTACTCATTTGTGTAAAAGGCTTGAGATATGTTCTCTTGTATTTAAACTAATTGCTCATACCTATGAGAATATAGTGGGAAGCTACAAAAATGTACCCCCCAAATCCTTTGCCATACCTCCACACCAAAACTTTGCTTGTCTAAGATGATAGTTATGGATTCTATTCTGTACACTTACATTTACTGAAAGCTCCAGAGGCTAACTTAATTCTGCACTGTAAATTCTATATAGCTGTATTCTAGTTCCTACTGGTACATTCATGGAGAAATTTGTTACCATAACTCCTGAAGTGGAACCAAGTTAGTAGCCACTAACCTTTGGCCACTGAACAATCCTCTCTATCCATACTCTGCCATTTCCAGCTAGCAGTGATTAAACTCTTTATTTTTTATCTCCCAATTGTTCCAATTTGCTGCTGGTGCTACTGCTAGATTTAGGTAATTTAAACTGCCCTCATACCCTATCCATTATACTAAGTGTGTAATTCTTTTTTTTTGGGGGGGGGGCGGTTTGAGGTAGGGTCTCTAGCCCAGGCTGACCTGGAATTTACTATGTAGTCTCAGGGTAGCCTTGAACTCATGGTGATCCTCCTACCTCTGCCTCCCGGGTGCTGGGATTAAAGGCATCGGCCACTCAAGTGTGTGATGCTTTCTTTCCAAAGTTTTCCTGTTTGTATCACCCCTTTAATTTTTTCTAATTTGTGGGGCTTAATTTTATTTATTCATTTTCAAGGAGGGAGAGGGAGGGAAAGAATGCACCAGGGCCACCACCTTGTGGGTCTGGCTTATGTGGGTCCTGGGGAATTGAACCAGGGGCCTCAGGCACTGGAGGCAAGTGCCTTAACCGCTGAGCCATCTCTCCAGCCCCCCACTTTTTTAAGTGTTTTATTTATTCATTTCCAAGCAGAGAGAGCACACCAGGGTCTGGTTTATGTGGGTCCTGGGAAATTGAACTCGGGACCTTAGGCACTGGAGGCAAGTGTCTTAACAGCTGAGCCATCTCTCCAGCCCTTGTGGAGCTTTTTAACGATTCTTTTTTTTTTTAAGGGCTTTCCGGCGAGAGCCAGAGAGCCTGCTAGACAAATTCTAAAAGAGCTGTAACACTAACGATTCTTATCTACTGTTAGCACTGCAAGTTAAGTGAGTCCATAATAAATGACGTATCACCAATTTTACTAATAAAGATTAGACTCAAGTTATTTGATAAGCTAGTGAGCAGTATTTTATTTCATGTTTCAAATTCAGATCATGTACATTAATATTCAATGGACCCCCTCCCACTCTTGTAATCTTCCCGTTTCCCTTAATCTACTTTTGCCCTGCTCAAATTTCCACATCATCTCAAATTTGTAGAACTATAACTTGGTTTGTCCACATCAAAATATGAGTTATCAAATTAGCATTAATAGCTGTTGGTTACATTTTTGCCCCTAGGGTTGGCAAAAAAAAAATGCTTCTAGCACCAGAAGAAATTGCATCTTGTGCAGTCTCCCTAATTTGCACTTTGACCAAAAACATCAGAACAGCTAGAACCAAATGCTGTTGTCAGAGGATAAGTGAAAGCAAAATCTTTGGGTTTAAAATTAGGGAATAGAGGGGAGATCTAACATTAGGGTTGACATGTAGTTTAAAACCAAGTCAATTGTACATACAGCGGCACTTTAGCACAAGGACAAACTTTAAAAACAACTGGAGACCTTTAAAATTAGATCCTAGTAAAAATGTCCATGGTCTTACATTCAGCAAATTCATATTTAAAATAGTCTTGTAGGATAAAAGAACACTTTACATATGTTACATGCTTATTACATGTATTTACATACCTCGCTCTTCTCTAGATACTAAAAACTTTCACATTTAAACTCCCTATTTTGAGCAAGTTTAAAAAAAAATTAGTGCATCTGTTAGCAGATGCGTATCCACTGTACTTAAATTATTTAAGAAATGGGGACAAAGCCAGGTGTGGCAGCACACACCTTTAATCCCAGCACACTTGGGAGGCTGAGGTAGGATTACTGAATTCAGGGGCCAGACTGGGCTAGAGTAAGACAACAAAAAACCAACCTACCACTGACTCATTATAGCAACTCCTGACTGCCCTTTACTCATACACCAGTTAATAAAATGAAAGCTTCATTAAAATTTCACATTTTCTTTTGGCAGTACATTAGGTTATTTTTAAAATACACCTTTTCAGTCTTTGTATATTTAAGCTAGAGACCGACCTGATTCACTGTAAATGCAATAGACAACTTTAAAGTCAATTACCAGTCTCAAAACCAACTTTTTATATGATTCACTTGTGTTTACTTACTTGGCAACCACATCCGATACAATCACTTAAGTTGTACTGGTATTTTGTCATCTAGCACATAAATGAAATTGTCTTGCTTATGCTTGTAGTTTTACTTCCTTAGTCAATTTGGTAGAGACCAACTGATAAGGATATGTAAACAATGCTAAATCTAAACAGTACTTCACCTTAGACCTGTACTTTAAGTAAGGTTTTAAGTTGAAACGTCATTATTTCCTTATCTGAAGGATTCAATGAAACTGGGACCCAGTGGCTTGGTGGTTTCGGAAGAACACTTGGTGATGGCGGCTCACTGAATTTGGCTCCAGCATAGTTCTGGTTAGCTTGAGACTTAAAAAGCGAGCTGGGACTTGATAGGCTAGAGCTCCAGTTTGGATCACTGGGAAAATGGTGGTTCTTGGCCCCGGTTTGCACGGCCGGCCATGCAGCGGCGGGGCTGGGCGCGTGTCCTCGCTCCTTCCTGGGCGCCGTCTTCACCTGGGAGCGCTGGTCCCCGGGCTTCTGTCCCGGAGGCTGCCGCTGGCTCGCACTGGCGGCTCTGGATTGGGGGGCCGGGGGTCGGCACCTCTCCCCACCGCCCATCTTTCCGCTTCTTTGTCACCTGTGAAAGGAGAGCTGGTTCTAGTTTCCTAAAACAAGATTCCACAGCCCTAACTCCAGAAACTTGACACATAATCAAACGGGGCCTCGTGTCCAGGCCTGGCGCGCTCGGGGCCGCCCCGCCCCGCCCCGGTCCCGGGAGCACCTCTCGGTGCGCGGCTCCCACCGCAGGCGCTGCCTTCCGCCGGATCCTCTCCTCCGTCGCATGAGCCGCTCTGCCCAGGCCGACATGGGAGTCCTCGGCGCGCCCGTTCCGGAGAAGTCCTAGCTGGAGAGGAAGGAAGCCATGACGCTCGGATGCGCGGGAGCTAACGTACGCTGGCTCCAAGTTTCTAGAGCAAACTCCCCGGCGGAGGTACGGTCCCTCCCGGGACGGCGCCGAGGGAGCCTCCCGCCACCCCCCACCCGCGCCGCCGCCGCTCACCGACTCGGAGCACCGGCTGCTCCGCCCCTGGGAGCCGCGCTACGGATGCAGCGGCCCGCGAGCACCGACCCGCTCGCCGCGTCTCCAGCCGACAAAATGGAGGCCGCGGCCAGCTCGCGGCTAGGGCCCGGGGCTCGGCGGCCAATCCGGACGCGGCGGCGCGAAGCGCAGCCAATCGGGAGCGGGCGGCCGCCTGTTGCTGGGCGGGCCGGGCGGAGGGCGGAGGTGGTGGGTGAGGGTTTGAAATCCTGCGGGAGGAGCATGTCGGGAGTCGCGGCGGGTCCCGAGGCGGGGGCGGGGGCGGGGACGCGGCTTCTCTCCTTTTTCTTTTCTTTTTTGGTGCTCCGAGGTAGGGTCTCGCTCCAGCTCAGGCTGACCTGAGTCTCAGGGTGGCCTTGAGCTCACGGCGATCCTCTTACCTCTGCCCCCCTAGTGCTGGGATTAAAGGCGTGCGCCACCTCGCCCGGCTTTTAGTAAACTTTTTAAATGCGTTTTTTTCGAGGAGGCCGTGGGCCGCCAGGCCTCTTGCCACTGACTCTGGCGCACGCGCCCCTCGGCGCCTGTGGCTCCTGGGGAATCGAACCCAGGCTTTTGCCAGCGGTGTGGCTCCCCCTGTCCCAACAGCACCCAGGCTGGCCTTGATGGCGATCCTCCTACCTCTGCCCCGCCGCACCTGCCGGGGTCACTCCGATGGAGCCTATCCTAGACCGGAGTTTCTTTTCTTTTTTTTTTTTTTTGGTTTTTCGAGGCAGGGTCTCACTCTAGCCCAGGCTGATCTCAGGCTGGCCTCGAACTCACGGCGATCCTCCTACCTCTGCCTCCCGAGTGCTGGGATTACAGGCGTGCACCACCACGCCCGGCTTGACTGAGTTTCTTGAGTGCTGGCATCATAGGCTATGTGCCCAATAGGAGTTTCCTCACCACGGTTCTATCCTCCCTTTTCTCCAAAACCAACCTGGATTGCCAGTAAGCCTCTGAATCTTAATGTCCAACACGCAGAACCTATGAGAAGCCTAAATGCACACATATCATCTATGCTCGCTTGGCATCCAGCCCTGTGCTACATACATTGTTTCGCTTACCTCATTTACTCCTCATGGCAACTTTATTCAGGAGGTGCTATGTTATCTGGCACCTGCCATTTTGGTCTCCTCTGTACTCCTGGGCTCCGTCATGTTAAAGTGGGAAGGAATAAAGCCAAAGGCAGAGTGCTTGCCAAGCAGAATACCACTCTAGGACTCCAGAGCCCAGGCTCGCGTTCGTTCTCTGCAGTCCTGAAAGATGCTTTGTCCTGAGCAGATAGATGCAGGCTGCCTGGCTGCTTGGGTAGCGTGAAGCCTCCATCCTGCAATCTGGCTAAAGCAGGTTCTCTGCCACAAGGTCAGGGTCAGATTGCCCTTGAGAGAGCCTCTCAAGGCTTTTACCATTTCCGTCTCCCTAGCACCCTTTCAATTTAACTCCAATCTCATGAATATTGACCAAGGGCCCACAGCAGCTCAGAACTAGGACCGGGCATTACCAATGGTGCCCTCCTTAGGGCATCTGATACAGTTTTGTCTGTGTCCCATGCTGGTCTTTAAAATCAGTCCCACTAACACAGGAAAATGTTGATGCAAATACCTCTTGGGAGCCAAATGCATGATAAATATGTGGGTGATTAATACAAAGTGTGCCTTAGGCCCTGCTTTATGCCATAGCTGCTTTGTGCCCAGCCCCATGTTCAAGGAGTAAAGGAGCTCTAGCTGGGCTGTTCACGTTTCTCTTTCTCAGAGAGGGAAGCTGAGGTCTGGGGGAGACGTCATCTACATTCTACCCTAAGCATCAACAACAGGGAATGGTAACTATAGATATAAATATCAACCTGCTAATTTCTATTTATAGAAAGGTCAGGCTGAAATTTTTTTCACAGGGAATCTCTTGAATTATGCATCAAAATGAACAAAACTGCTTTGTAAATATTACCTACCTAGTCTGTAAGTAGAAGTGAGATGGAGAGGCTCAACTTTAGGGGTGGATGGGCAAGTTGTAGGCTGATTATTTATTTACTTAGGAATTTAGGAGCAGAGAGAGAGTGGGAACACAAGGGCCTCTTACTGCTGTAAACAAACACAAGATGCATGTGTCACTTGTGCATCTGACTTTACATGGTTGCTGGGGAATTGAATCCAGCTGGTGCCTTTATCTATTGAGCCATCTCCATAGCCCATGATTTTAGACCCCAGAGGGCAAGAGTGATTGAAGAGGTCACCTAGATACACCCTAGGACAAGCCTCTAGTCAAACCAACTGGTTTGCAAGCTAGGTTTACTTCAGAACAAGGGCTCTTCCCACACACACACACACACACACACACACACACACACACACACACACACACACACACACACACACACA
>PVHP010030101.1:0-21975 GCA_004024765.1 Zapus hudsonius
CCTCCCTCCCTCCCTCCTTCCTTCCTTCCTTCCTTCCTTCCTTCCCAGGCTGATCTGGAATTCATTATGCATTCTCAGAGTGGCCTCAAACTCACAGCTGTCCTCTTAGCTCTTCCTCATGAGTGCTGGGATTAAAGGTGTGTGCCACCATGCCTGGCTTGACATTTTTAGTTTTCTAAAGATGTTCAAAACATGATGAGATCCTTTGCTTTGGGGTTATTTCTTTGTTTGTAAAAATACCCATCCATGCTGGCTATAGTATTTCCTGCCTATAATCCAAGCAGTGGGGAGGCTGAGGTGGTAGGATTGCTCTGAGTTACAGTCTACTAGTGAGTTCCAAGCCAGGTTGAGATACTTTGTGAGACTTTCTTTAACCTCCAAAAGTACACACACACCAGTATATATTACATGTGTATTTGTATCCATCCACCCATCCATCCATCCATCCATCCATCCATCCATCCATCCATCCATCCATCCATGTGCTTCAGGCTAAGTCTCCTTCCTACTGAGAAAGTTTGGATTTTGATTCCATATTTTCTTGTGTTTTGAAAACATTTTTGAACAAAATGGGAAGATCTGTTCACAGCTTCCAGCCTTAGGGGGTGGGGTGAGGTTTTGTTTTTTAATCTTTTCCTTTGCTCTCCCCCCAGTGGGAAATGGTGAACCTCTAGGTCAGTGATCTTGTGATCTGCACAGCACAAACACCCTCTCTCACAGCTCAGTAAAGAGGGCAGGAGCCTCCCTCAGAGTCTTGAACTTCTTGCACACATTGGACGTGGGTGTGGGTCTTCTCTCACTCCCCCCCATGAGGTGCTTTTATTTTAGGGTCTTCTGGTCTTCTTTTTTGAAAAAAAAGATTTAAAGCATTTTATTTATTTTATCTCTCAAGTTGAGAGAGAGAGAATGAATATAGTTATCCACCAGGGCCTCTTGCCACTGCAAACGAACTCCAGATGCATGCACCACTTTGTGCATCTAGCTTTATGTGGGTGCTGGGGAATCGAACCCTCACACTCTGTAAGCAAGCACCTTTAACCACTGAGCCATCTCTGCAGCCAGGACACCTTGTCTTCTGAGTATTAAAATGTTCATTTGCACTTGGCATAAGCCAAGTTCAGAAGAAGGTCCTTGGTTGCTTTTCTATAGTAACTCCCTGGAACTCATGCCCTCTGCTTTCATCGGCTTAATTTTGCTCCTATAGCTCAGCACCCTGTTGCCTCTGAGAGATCCCAGTGGCTAGTTAAAGGCGCAACCAGTTCCTTGAGAGCATCCCATGTGGTATAACCAAGTCTCACCACATTATCAGTGCCAGGGTCACCCCCACCAGAACCATGTGGACCAGGGACACCCCCACCAGAACCATGTGGAACAGGGTCTTCCCCACCAGAACCATGTGGATGAGGGACACCCCCACCAGAACCATATGGAACAGGGTGCCCCCACCAGAACCATGTGGAACAGGGTCTTCCCCATCAGAACCATGTGGAACAGGGTCTCCCCCACCAGAACCATGTGGAACAGGGTCCCCCCATCAGAACCATGTGGAACAGGGTCTCCCCCACCAGAACCATGTGGAACAGGGTGCCCCCACCAGAACCATGTGGAACAGGGTCTTCCCCACCAGAACCATGTGGAACAGGGTGCCCCCACCAGAACCATGTGGAACAGGGTCTTCCCCATCAGAACCATGTGGAACAGGGTCTCCCCCACCAGAACCATGTGGAACAGGGTCCCCCCATCAGAACCATGTGGTGCTTCTTCTTTGGTGGTAAATACTTTTTCTGTGGTCCCAGAGTGGCCTCTGGGTGGAGTGTACCTGAAGGCCACGTAAGTCCTAGAGCATCCGTCAAGGTTTGATGACTTTGGGGGACCAGTTCATCAGTTCACATTCCCTGTGCTGCCAGCCCAGGACCTCTTTGGGGTTTCTTTCGTTACGAGCCTTGACGGTACGTGTTTGGATGCTCCCTTAAAGGGGATGCTGATGTGGAGTTGGTGCCCTTGCCTTGGGGTGCAGGGTGTCTCATCTTTTAGAACGGAGATACTTGTCGTGTGATGTATGAGCCGCTGTTCTTCTTTCTTTATCAGGCGCTGCCTCTGGCCAAGTCAGGTGTTCCTCAGGTAAGCCCAATTCTTTGCAAACGTAGATGTTTTCTTTATAAAACCATCGACTCTACCCTCCCCTTGTCAGAGTCCCATCTTTTTGAGACGGTGAAAGCTCTTTTGTCGTTGGGCAGAGGACTTCATTCTCTGTGGGCTCTTCGTATCGGAACGTTCAAATCGGTCTCCTTCCTGTCTCTGGTATTGATGTGAGTGAGGACTGAAGGCAGGAGGCCCTTGACTTCCTCTGATCCCGAGCCAGCTTCCAGGCTTCTCTGGACGCCAGCGTAGCTTCCCGTAAAATCCCGTAGAGCCCGGAAAGGGAATTTAATTCAGTCATAGCTCTTGACTTGTGAAAGGAGACTTCTGGCAATCGGGTTGTCTTGGAGCTCTTGAGCAGCTCACTGGTTCTCACCTGCTCACGGTAGGTGCTCTTGATGTCTGCGGCCTCCATCCTTTGGCTCAGGGTAGACCAGAGACAGGAAGAGCGGAGGGAGGCCAGCCTTGCGGAGGTGGGAGAGAAGCCGCAGGAGGCACCCTGACTTCCTTGCAGTTCTAAACTGAGTAGAAATTGGCCTGCCACCTAACAATCACCCAGATTCAGTGGTCGAGGTCAATGGTTTCTTTCCTGAAAAAAGAGCCCCTCATGGTGGAGAAATCAGTGTGAGTTATCTTTTCCTTCCCAAGCTGGCCGAGTAGTAGGTTGGGCCAATCCATCCGCTCACGTCCTCCCCACCTGTGCCTCTAGACTCCAAGCCCTTGACGGAGCAGCCGGCTTTGGGGGCAGAGCTAGACGTGTGCCTTTCACTGCTTCATCTAAAACATTTCACAGTTTTGAATGTTTTCTCTTCCTCCCTCCTGACCGTCACCTGCGAAGGTTCAGTAGGGACTCTGAGAGGCACACTTTGACTTCGCACTGGGTTACACTTAAACACAGGCTTTACTCTTTGATCCTCGGTGTGCATGAGTGAGAGCCGCTCACAGGAAAGCTACGGTGTCAGCCGCCACCACCCTACCGGGAATTCTATGGAAGAGCATCCTGGGGTCTTGAGCTGAATATGTGACCCTGAGTTTTTCTAATCTGTCTTCCATGATAGGTAACAGCCTTATGCTCTGTGAATGGTGTCCTCGTCAGCTGCCTTTTCAGGACTCTCATTGAGAGATCTCATCATGAGGGAGCTTTGCAGCTCTGGTCCCTGGGAGTTCATTCCTCTTGTGCACTTTTCTCTGTCATGGGGCTGTGTTCTGAAATCAGCTCCCAAGCCAGGGAGGGCACCTGATCAAAAATGTCCATAGTTGCTGCCCATAAAATGCAGGGTTGGGTGCACTGCACCCCTTCGGCCAACCCATGGAAGCTTTCCTCAGCACAGGGGTCGGGGGCAGCTTGACGCTTCTTTCTTTGGTCAGACCAGGCAAAATATGATTTCTAGGGGTCATGGGCAAAAAACTGACTCACCTCTCAATTCCAGGGATCACACCTTGTACGGAGCGTGTGCATAGTCCTATTTTTAACATACAGTGCAGAAAAAGCCACGGCATAAAGGATTTAACAAGCTGGGATTAAGTGCTTTTCTGTGTGAGTTAGTTGGTTTTAGCCTTGATTTTTTTCAACCCAGAATCAAGTTAAGAGTAGAGACAGGGAGACAAGGTCTCACGATATCTCTGTCTGGTCCAGGATCCTCTTGGAAAGGGTCACATCCATGGCTAGCCTGGAGGACTCCCTGGGGTGGCCACAAAATGATCAGAATCCTTGTTGCTGTCATTTTGATTCATGTAATTCTTTTGCTTCACCCTTCAAACCACCCCGCGCAGCACATAGGGATGGGATTATCAGAATTCATGATGGGTTTAGCCCAGTGGTCCAGAGGTGTGTACAGAGGTGTGGGGTGTGTCCACACCTATGGCCTTGCTGACCCCATCCTGCTGTACTGTATTAAACGTTCTCTTGTTTACTGTTTCTTGCTATGTTCATAAATTATATAGATAAGTGGACTATTTTTAGAGTCCTTATGATGCATTCTGGAAGAGCGATTTAACTCTTTCAAGCTACTCAGTACATCAGGTACATCAGGATGTTAATTTGCTAAATAGGACCTTTGTGGTCTGGAAGAAATAATTAACTGCCTCAAGTGCCTACTTTGAACCACTGAGTTAATTACCCAGCCAGTTCCAGCTTAGTGTTTATTAGATGGATTCAGCCATCCATCATCTTGGCCTCAATGGAAAATTTGGTGCTCTCGGCACTTTCTGCAGCTTTCTAGAAATTGTTAGTCTCGTGAAATGCTGCAGTTGGAAAGCTTTATGCCAAAATAGGCTCATGGATAAAATGTAGAATGGGGTCCTGCCTGTGTGTACCGTGTCCCGCTGAGTCTTGAGAAATCCCTTGGAAAGAGGGTCATGAAATCCTGTTTTTCCGCTTTCTTGGCATGACGCGTAGCTTTCAGCATCTGAAATTTTGAAGATGACTTGTTTTATAAATCTAAGAAATCATAGCTGTGCCGCTGTGATAAACATACTTCTGGTCCTTTTTTCTTAATGAATGCCTGCTTGGAATTCCATGTTTTCTTAACGAACGCCTGTTTGGAATTCCGTGCAGCACGCACTCCCTTGTAGCTGCAGGCTGACCTGCAGCCTCTCCTCGCCGCTTCTCTAGGTTTGTCTAGCAGCGACGCGGTGCGTGATTGCTCTAATCCTGTCGCTGTCTTTTTAGGTTCCCATCCTTAGTAAAAAAGAAGATGTTTTTGCTTACTTAGCTAAACATTCAGTGCCAATGGTCCGTGCCACGTGGCTGATCAAGATGACCTGCGCTTACTACTCCGCTGTTTCTGAAGCCAAGATCAAGAAACGCCCCGCTCCCGACCCCAACTTGGGTAAGTGAGGCCATGTGCTTCAGTTTACGTTTCTCTGTGGATTCTTTGTTTTCTTTTTAAAAACTATTTATTTGTGTGTGTGTGTGTGTGTGTGTGTGTGTGTGTGTGTGTGAGAGAGAGAGAGAGAGAGAGAGAGAGAGAGAGAGAGAATATAGGCGTACTTCTAGCCACTGCAGACAAACTTGAGACACATGCTCCACTTTGTGTGTCTGTGGGGCACTGGGAATCGAACCCACGCTGGCAGGCTTTGCAAGCAAATGCCTTTCACTGCTGAACTATCTCTCCAGCCTCTAGCTTCTTCCCTGTGCTGAGGTAGAGACTCCACTCGAGCCCAGGCTGACCCGGAACTCTCTGTAGCCCCAGGCTGGCTGTGGACTCATGGCGATCCTCCTGCCTCAGCCTCCCAAGTGCTGGAACTAAAGGCATGTGCCACCACACCTGGCTTTCCCTGTCAATTCTTTTTTTTTTTTTTAAATATTTTATTTATTCATTTTCAAGCAGAGAGAGAGAGAGAGAGACAGAGAGAGAGACAGAGACAGAGACAGAGATGCACCAGGGCCACCACCCTGTGGGTCTGGCCCATGTGGGTCCTGGGGAATTGAACCCAGGGCCTTAGGCACTGGAGGCAAGTGCCTTAACCGCTGAGCCATCTCTCCAGCCCTCCCTGTCAATTCTTGAAGGCAGTGTCATGTGACCCTCAAGATCCAGCTCAGCAGCACAGCACAGGGAGTCCCGAGAAAGCCCGCAACCTGCGTGTCTGAAAGACACAGATTCTGTCTTGGGAAAATCAGCCACGTGGTTTCAGTTTTGAAAATGTTCTTTCGTATTTTTAAATAAAAATGCTTGACATTTTTAATAGCGATAACTACTAAATACATGTAGAAATTTTGCATGTATTTTCATTCCTTTATATAGCTCTATTCTTTTTTTTTTTTTTTTTTTTTTTGTTTTTCAAGGGTCTCACTGTAGCCCAGGCTAACCTGGAATTCATTATGTAGTCATCGGGTGGCCTCAAGCCCACCGTGATCCTCCTGCATCCGCCTCCCGAGTGAGTGCTGGACTACATGGTGCACTGCCACACCTGCTGATATTCTTATGTAACCATTCCTTATTAGCGTTAATCTTTGGAGTTTTCATTTTTTTCAGACCTTAGCAAATATCATATTTTCTTTTTTCTTCCTCCTTACACAAAAGATTTGGTGTCTTTGCCTTTTTAATTTAATTTAATTTCCTGGAGATGAGGCGATATTCTTACATCTTCTGGATGACCTCCCGTCCAGTGGTTCTACCACAGCTCACAATTCGAAGACATTTGCGTTGTCTCTAGGAATTTTTTGGTTAATATTTACATCATCTCAGTGAGTGTGTGATGTTTTGTATTTTTTAAAGTATGGTTTTGATAGTACCTCATAAAGAAACTTATTCTAAAACAATTCTGACATATAATTTTATCATTAAAGAGAACAAATTTGCATCGCAATTACGTGAATTTATTTTTATACTGAGAATCATATCTTGGCTGCATATTTGACACTTTCAAGACAAAGGCCATCTTCAGTGCCTTCCAGAGTTGAACAATATTTTGATTTTATCACAATTAATGGCAAGAACACTCGTATAAAATGGCAAAAATATGTTTAAGGCCATTTTAGAAATAAATCAGAACTAAACTGTGAAAATGCTGTATTACTAAATAGGACCTACAGATTGAACACAATCCCTATCACAAAACACTGGATTTCTTCCTATCTCAGCCTGGAATGGTAAATTAGTCTCTGGATTGATTGTGTTAGCCAGGTTTGACTTGCAGACAGCTGTCTGAGCTGTTGCTGACTTTCCAGGGCCAGCTCATGAGCGTGGGAGGTCCTTCTCTTCCTCTAGGATCGCTTCAGTTTCTTACACTCCCTCCCTCCCTCCCTCCCTCCCTCCCTTTTTTTTCCATGCACGTATGCTAGGGCCTGCTGCCCCTACAGGTGAGCACCGACTGGCTTCACCTGGCTGCTGGAGTATTGAACCTGGGCTGGCAGGCTTTGCAAGCAAGTGTCTTTAACCACTGAGCTGTCTGTCTCCCCAGCCCAGTCCCTCTTTTGTGTCTTCAAAGTTTTCATTGTAGAGATCTTTCACCTATTTGGTTAGGTTTATTTTTGACATTTTATTTTATTTTTGAAGCTATTATATAGGACAGTTTTTTTTCCTGATTTCTTTCTCAGAAATTTACTTGTTGGCATCTAGAAAGATCAATGATTTCCATACGTTCTTTATCACATGTAAGAGTTTTCTGGTGGAGTCGTTGCCGTTCACAGCATCTGCAATGAGGAAAGGAGAGAGAGAAGAGAGATTGGGTGTGCCAGGGCTTCCTGCCACTGCAGACAGACTCCAGATGCACGTTCCACTTTGTGTGTCTGACTTGATGTGGGTACTGGGGAATCAAACTAGGCCAGCAGGCTTTGCAAGCAAGTGCCTTTAACCACTGAGCCATCTGCCCAGCTAGGATGCTGAGCACAGTATGGTAGAAGAGCCGGAGAGCTGACGTCCTTGCACACTGCTGACTTGGGAGTAAACACCTGCTTTCCCTTCACTGTAACGCTGGCTGTAGAATGTATTCAACCTTTAGGACATTGTGATACATTGCTTCTCTTCCTAGTTTCTTGAAAACTTTAACTGGGAAAGGGGGTTGGACGTGGTCACAGCAGTTTTCGGTGCCTGTTGAGGTGATCACGGTGATTTCTGTCCTTAGGTCTGTTTCACGGGGTGTATTTCATTTGTTGAGTTGTTGGTGTGGTGTGAAAACATCTGCATCATGAGTTCAGGAATAGGATTTGCAAGAGTTTTACCATTTCATGCATGCGTGTGTGTGTGTGTGTGTGTGTGTGTGTGTGTGTGTGTGTGTGTGTATGCATGTGGGCAGATGCACATACCCGGGGCACATGTATGTAGAGCCAAAGGAGATGGTTGGGCTTTGTTTCCTTGAGACATGGAGCCTCTCACTGATCCTGAAGCTGAATCACCAGTGAGCCCCAGGAAACAAACAAAAACTTCATTTTTTTCTCTGTGCTGTGCACGTGTACAGTGGCCTTACTTCTGACTGTTGATACTAGAATGTTCATCTGTGATGCCTAGAAAACTGCTTCAGAGAAGTGGTTGGAGTTTGGAGTCATTTTGCCCAAAATCCACTTCCAAGTGAACCCCGTTGACTGTTCCTCGAAGGCCTGGTTCCAGTGCTGCTTTGGAGTCAGACCACACGGCTCCAGGGGGTGGACAGTCGAAGGGCAGAGTAACAGCCAACATGGAGAAACTGGGGCCATGCCTGGTCTCCAGGAAAATGCAACATGAGTGGATTCTGGGGTGGGAGTGATGGGTGCCTGGCTGGTCTGGGTGCTGTGTTTTCTAGCTTCTTATTATATGACTGCCTAGCCACATGACATGTCCCGACGAAAGGTTCTCAGCTGTCTGAATTTGTTCGCAAGTAGAGACTTTATAGGGACTGCACCGAGGACCACGGAGTAAACACCATACCTGCCTTAACTGTTAACTGTTAAAACTTGGTTCAGACCATCATCACGGCTGATCATGGACCAGAGAAGGGTCCCCTGTGAAGTTGCCTGGCTCTGTTGCATCTCTGGGTGCTGGCGGCAGGTGGCAGCCTGCCTTGCTCACCCATCCCTTCTCTAGTCACCCAGATCCTCATGAGGGACTTGGCTTTTCATTCCTGAGGCCTCTCCTTCCACCTGGGTGCAGGTCTGCAAGCCCGCCCTGTGAATCACAGGGGAATGTTTTGTGCACAGGGAAGCTGAGGGTTCAGCTGGTCCCCAAGTCTGCGATCTTGTTAAAGGCTTCCTCTCCTGGGGTGCTAAAACTCCCAGCCTGGTCTCAGCTGGTAGGGACATTTCCTAAGAGGTTCCTTAAATGCCCTGCTCAATCTTTATGAAAATACTGCCCTTGTTATTGTGCGAAGAATCTCTCATCGTGCCAAGGCTCTCTTCAGGTGTCTACAGAAATCTAAGACTAGAGAAAAAGTGTGATCATAATGCTGACTTCAGACAATTTGCTATCTGGTTGGTGAACTTTTCTGACTCACGCTCAGTGCGTGGCCCTCCATTAGAGGGACCCCTTCCCCCAAGCTAAGTTGTGGGAAAGAAGCCTGTGGTGATTGACCCATTGAATAAGAAATTCTTTTAGGGGCTAAAATTAGATTTTGTGGTTGGCCCACGCCTTGGCTTGAGATGCTTGCCCTGGGTTGATAGGACACATGGACACCCTAACAGTTCCTGTGTTCACTGTAAACTGGGAAGGAAGCTCAGGTGCTCTCCTCAGGTGTCGGCCATGGCCTGCCTGCAGGTGTGGGGAAGATGTGTGGTCCAGGAGCTGTGATCTCCGCCCATGAAGCCCTTGTCCACTGCCCTTTACCTGCCTCACTCCCCCCCCTTCCCTGGTTTCTCTCACCATGAACTCTTTGAGCATGACTGTCCCCATGGTCATGTGGTGTTTCACATGTGACCTTGGAATGACCTTTCTATTGTGTGAGGTGTTTTCTTTTCCTTCCTCCATGGGATGTGGAGAGCCCTTTGGGTTACATCTTCACCTCCCTCAGCAGCTCCTTCTCCAGCTTTGCTTGACCCTCAGAGAACAACCTCCTCTCTCTTGGCTGTCATTCCCTCCCAGGTGTGGTGTCTCTCTGCTGTCATTCCCCCAGGTGTGGCGTCTCTCTTTGCTGTCATCCCCCCCCCCAGGTGTGTGGTATTCCCAGTGGCTGTGTGACATTGCATGGCCTGGGGGCTCTAAGGAACCAGAGGGGATTTTAAAGTAAGCAGAGGAGAAGGGCATTTTACATGAGGTATGGATTTTGGGGTCTCTGGGGAGTGGGGCAGAGCCAGCACCCGATCCCTGGGGATGATGACAACTCTACATTCAGATGGTCAGGGATCAGGGATGTGGGATTACAGGCGGTTTTCATATCAGTATCATATGTTTGAGAATAAATATGCATTTTTCCTGTATTTTAAAAACCATGGGATAGGACTAATCCTAGACAAAGTAGAAGTGTACACATGTGTGGGCTGTTTTTAGCTTTGGGCTCAAATATTCTGTGGGCCTGTTGAGAACAGCGCTGCACATTAACAGCCAGGCTTGCCGTGCGAGTGTCATTCTGCACCCTGGCTGTTTCTGCTTGTGTCAGGGTGGACTGCTGAGCTCCGCCTGCAGCAGCTGATAGCTGGGGCTGTGTTGAACAAGGGGCTGGGACTGTTCATCCATGTAACAGGGGAACAGGAAGGTCATGGCATTGATGGCTCCATGTTTTGTTATCAGTGTCGATGGATGGGTTGTAAGAATGTTTGTAATCAGCGATGTTTTCTGAACAACGAACTCGAAAAGTATCGCCCCACCCTCATCTTCTTGTCCTGGCTGTTTATTGAAGTTTAACAGCTTATTTGTTCTTATTTAAATATTTGTTGGTCTTTTAAAATAATATTTTATTTATTTGAGAGAGAAGTAGAAAGAGGGGAGAGAGAGAAAGAGAGAGAGAGAGAGAGAGAGAGAGAGAGAGAGAGAGAGAGAGAGAGAGAGAATGAGAATGAGAATGGGAACTCCAGGGCCTCCTACCACTGCAAAGGATCTCAAGATACCTTTGCTGCTTTGTGCATCTGGCTTTATGTGGGTGCTGGGAAATCGAACGCAGGGTCTTCAGGCTTTGTAAGAAAGCACCTTTAGCCACTGAGCAATCTCTCCAGTCCCTTCATTGTTATTTTGTTTTGTTTTTTTTTTCGAGGTGGGTTTTCAACTCTTGCCTGGGCTGACCTGGAATTCACTATGTAGTCTTAGGCTGGCCTCCAACTCACAGCTGTCTTCTTACCTCTGCCTCCCGAGGGCTGGGATTAAAGGCGTGCACCACTCTGCCTGGCGTTTTATCCCTTTTTAAAATAGGGTCTTGGGAGCCCTGGGCTGGCCTTGGTATTATATAACCAGATCTTCCTGCCTCCACCCCCTCAGTGCTGGCACATATCACCACATTAGGCTAAATTTTTATTTTAAATAAGATGATTAGAACAAGTGACTTAGACCTAAATTTAACAGTGATTATCTCTGGACACTGTTGTTAGGTAAATTCTAACAATAGTTAATTAAGTTAACAAGAAAGCCCTCAGTTACTGTGATAGCTTTAGATTTATTCCTAACTCTGCTGAGAGGGGTTAACCAGGTGGTCAGATGAGGGGAAACCTCCCTAAGGTGGGCTCTTGCACGACTCCTTCAGGAACGTTGGCTGTAAGATGGTCCCCGTGGTTGCCAGGGGCAACATGTGGGTATCACAGTGCCCCTGTGGCAGGCATGTGAAACCCAGTTTAGTAATTTTTTTCTGATGCTACTTTTCCCGCTCACTTCCCACTTCTGAGTGTTATCCCTGCTCACCCTTCTCTGAGTACTGGGCATGGGTGCTGGCGGAAGAGACCAGAACACTGACATCCATCACGTGGCAGCGGCAGACCTGGTGTGGGTCGGTGAGAAGAGGGGCTGCATTTGGGAGCTTTGGCCTCGGGTTGTTGCAGGACTGAGTTTTCATGGAAGAACTTCCCTCCACAGTTCTGTTGGCCAGTCCAACTTAGGGACTTTTGTCACAAGAACTTTTGTTTAACATAAAGGGAAACCAGATGGACCAAGTTCTAGCATCTTTTCCCCTAGGTTAAGGGTCACACACACAAAAAGGTCACCAGTGTCTGCTTCATAAGTATGTCCTCATGGCAATCAGAGCAAGGAGAGAAGCAAGCGTGGTGCTGCTGCCACTGGGCCTAGAATTCTGAATCTTGGTTTATTTATTGTTTTTTTTCAACGTAGAGTGGACACAGATATCCACAAGATACCTCCGAGAGCAGTTGGCTAAGATTTCTGACTTCTATCACCTGGTCTCCAGCGTGGGTGACGGCCCTGTTCCCGTGCCAGCCGAGGTGGAGCAGGCCATGAAGCAGTGGGAATACAACGAGAAGCTGGCGTTTCACCTGTTCCAGGTGACCTCAGACACCCCAGGCATGCCAGGTGACCCCAGACACCCCAGGCATGTCAGGAGGTGACCCCAGATGCCCAGGCATGCCAGGTGACCCCAGACACCCCAGGCATGCCTCAGGCAGGCTTTTACAGAAGGTGCATCTCCATGTGCAGCCTGCATGGCCTAAGAACAGAGGCACTTTCTGAGCGATGTGTCTCTGCGTGATGTCATCCCTGTGCAAACACCTCAGAGTTGCCTGCTAACTCTTAGACTGTTTAGTACATGTGGTCTGTGGTCATGGAACAGAATAGTCTGTAGCTGTTTTATCTGAGGGTGAATCCCATGTCTCACTGTGTAGCCCTAGCTGACTTGGAACTCACTCTGTAGGCTAGCTGGCTGGGCTTACACTTGCTGGGATTCTCCTGCCTCCGCCTCTTGACTTCTGGGCTTGCCAGTGTGTACCTACCTCCATACTTGTCACAGGCCTGAAATTGTATTCATTTGGTCCGACAGTTTATTACTACGCACGATCTCCTCCAGTTCCTCTCTGGCTTCCCCTGACAGTCAGGTCTTGGAGAACCATTCATTACTTTGTAACGGTGTTATTACATAGAGCCTCCCTAAGCCCTTCAGTTTGCAAACTCGGATCCTTCGATTTGAAAACACTTTTGAGTTGATCCTTTGTGTCTGCATTATTCCCTAGACCAGAGGAACGTTAGTATTTTTTGTTACGTTAATCAGAGAAGAAGGGGATACTGGTGTCTAAGTGTTTCCTTTAGAACATTGTGATATCCAGATGGTAAGTGGCTTTTGGAAAGTGCTCAGTAGTTAAAACAGTCCTTTTGTAAATGGCACTGGTTTTTTCTACTCATGACCTGACTAATGACATAGTAGTGGTAGGTAGTCTGCAGCAGTAGGCTTTGGCTCTGGGCTCCTGAGCTCAGCAAAAAGTAAATGAATGAATAAGTAAAAAAATGGATAAATATAAAAGAAGAAAAGGGAGAAAAGATCAATATTTTCCAGTGTGGCATTATGGAAATGTATGAAACTGTTACTATTTTCCAGTATGGTTGTGTAGGACTATTTATATATTATTTTATCGGAAAATTTGCCTTTTCCTTTGTATAGCAGGGTGTCTTTCAGATGACTTTCTTTCAGATACTCTTTTTATGGGTAAGCTCGTTTCCGAGCCATTTTAGGAAAATAAGGAGAGTTAATCAGAGGCCAGGGTCTGGTGAGGGTTCCCACAGCCCCTGAACGTGAGTCCGAGCTCCTGAAGTTTTGCCCTGGGAATGTGATGGCTTCGGACCCTCCTTTCTTACCGGACTTAGTCCTTCTTTATCCATCTAGGATGAAGCAGGTCACCAGGCAACAAAAGCCGGCCCCATGCAAACTCCGTAGGGCTTCATTTTGGTTGGGATTTGCACTTCGATGGGGAGACTGTGTTGTGTTGTCTGACTCCAACACAGGAGAGAATCTACGGGAACCCTAAGAACAGCGTGCCTGTAAAAACTTGGCTGGGCTTCCTTGGACACGATGATTCGTATAACTTTCCTCTCTTTACTTTAGGAAGGGATGTTGGAAAAGCACGAGTTCTTGACGTGGATCCTGGATGTCTTGGAGAAGGTCCGACCAGCGGACGACGATCTTCTCAAGCTCTTGCTGCCGCTGATATTGCAGGTACAGAAAGTCCATGTCTGCTTGGACCACTTGGTTGGGGCCAGAAAATGATATATTTAGAGACAAAGAAGGAAAAAAAAATCCATCCTTTTAGAAATGGGAGGAAAACGAGTTCTAAGGCTAGGACGCGTGCAGTAGAAAGAAGCTTGTTGTATGATTTTTAACAATTATGGTATGATTACTCACATTGATAGCATTTATTCACCCCTCACCTCAGCTCGCCACACTTTGGCTTCTCTGGCATCCAGGCAGGCAGCTGTGCACACAAGGCAGGCTCTCTTTTTAAGAATGGCCAGCGCCATCGACATCCGTACAGGTGCTGGTACCTGTGAGTAGGAATAATTATTTGAAGATATCTGTTGGAATTTAGGTTTCCTGGCTCAGTTTGCTGCACACGCGTGAGGACCCAAGTTCAGCTCTCTAGCGCCCATGTAAAAACCAGGCATGTCGGTACACTTCTGTAATCCCAGCACCGGGGAGGCAGAGACAGAAGGAAAGTGAGCTAGTTTAGCTGAATAGGTGAGCCCTGAGTATAGTAAGAGAGCCTCTTTTCAAAAAAATAAAAAAGGTAGAAAAGCGATTGTGAAGACCACTGAACATCAGCCTCTGGCCCCCATATGCACACAGGTGCCCACACAGGCATGCTGGCGTGTGTACCACATGGAGACATGTGTGCAGAGAAAATGAATTAGGTTATGTGGATGAATCTTACTTTGTTTTTCTTAGCAAAGTAACACCCTGATGTATTTGATAATTCAAACACATGAAAGTGTCCCTGTGGGCTCCATTCCCCCCTCCCCTCTCGTTCCTACCCTTTCCCAGTGCCACACCACACGAGGGTCCTGCGTGTCCCTCTGGGGTGGTCTGTCTGTGCCTGCACTTTCTGTTAAGGTAGCCAGCAGGCTGCGAGCACTTGAACTTGAATGTCCACCATCACGAACCTCAGTTCATGTGCGACATGTATAAAATGAACCTCGAATCGAGACTGATTATGAAAAGAATAACTGTCAATGTTACTTCCACATTGAGGTGAACCACCTTAGAAATCCTGGGTTAGTTACAGCATACTTTTCTTTTCATGCTGGCTTATTGTCTTAACAACTACCAGCCCCTTGAAAATTGGGTATGTGTCTCTACTGGGTAATGTTGGCCTAGACAGTTCCTTGGATGGTTTTTAAGACGTTGTTCCTAATAAAGAAAAGTCTCATTAAGTAGTTTGTGGAGTGCAGGAGACATACTGAAGCCAGGTTCCTCCGCTTGCAGTACTCGGATGAGTTTGTCCAGTCGGCTTACCTGTCTCGTCGTCTCGCTTACTTCTGTGCCCGGCGTCTTTCCTTGCTGCTGAGTGACAGTCCGGCCCTCCTGGCCACCCACTCACCCCACGTGATGATGGGACCCAACAACTCTGGCATTGGGGCCCCCAGCCCTGGCCCCCCTGGCCCCGGCATGAGCCCCGTGCAGCTGGCCTTCTCGGAGTTTCTCTCTTGTGCACAGCACGGCCCCCTGGTTTACGGACTCAGTTGCATGTTGCAGGTGAGTCCCGGTCTGTGTTAGCCTAGGCTAAAATTCAGCACAGGAAACGGCGGGGCTGGAATAGCACTTTCACATCTCATTTTCAAAGATGTGTTTTTATTTTTGCCTTGACCAGGTAACTTACATGAATTAAATTAAATAAATCAATTTCCTATTTTCACTGCTCATTGTTGGCTCAAGTTGAGAGATTTCTTACATCTGCGCACTAAAAGGTGGTTGTGACTGTCCTTGGTGATTCAGTTCTGAGGCAGGGTCTCACTCTGCAGCCAAGGCTGGCCTCAAACTCACGATCCTTCTGCCTCAGCCTCCCAAGCATTGTGATTAGAGGTGAGAACTACCACCTTTGGTTTATGGTAGTCTGGTTATTAAGTTCAACTATGTATCCCTCAGGGAGCCGGAGAGCAAGATAGCTTTGTTACTGCTCTGCTCACAGAGGCTTCTGCAGCTTTTTATAGCTCTCACGGGTCTCAGCTGGAGCTGGTGGCCTCTGTCTCTACACCCAGCCATTGGGGATTGAGCCATCCCTGAATATCTGGGAGTGTGTGGGCTCTGGGCCGGTTCAGTTAGGGATGAGAAACGTTCTGACTTGGAGCTGACTGTTGAGTGTTCCCTTTGTAAAAGTTCAGGACCTCCTCATGCCTCTTGGCTCAGGGGCTCTAGAGCTTGGGTGGACCTGAAGTCATGGTCTGTTGCCCTGTGGTAGCTGTAAGACTGGGCATGATGGCAGAAGCTCTAATCCCAGCAGTGGGGAGGCTGAAGTAGGAGGATTGCCGTGAGTTTGAGGCAAGCCTGGAGGTGCAGAATGACTTACAGATCAGCTTGGGCTCGAGTGAGACCCTACCTTGACAAAACAAACAGAAAGGACACATTTCATTATAAACGCGGTTTGCGTATAGAATGCCCAGTGCTAAAGGAGGGCTCACAGTGGTCTTCCGCACTTGAAGACAACTTCCTGCCAGACTTGTAACTAGAAGGTATTTTAAAAATTCAATAAAATATGTTGTTCTATTTTTAGAATTAGTGCAATAAAAGTTTGTAAAAACAATTTTAGCCTCTTTTCAAAGGCATCATAAAGGGACTTTGGATATATTAAAAGGAATTAAAACCTGCAAACATAAAAATTGAAGGCCATATTCAGCTGGGTTATTACTTCATGTTACTGTGGAGTGTCAAAACTTCCTAAATTCAGAGATGAAAGGACGAATAATAAAGCCTTGGAAGTGAGTGATTATAGGTTCCAGAAAAAGGTGTTGATGGTTGTCTGTGAAGTAGGTGCAGCCACAGTACATCTGCCGTATCTGGAACCAGTGTTGAACAGGGTGTTGGGTGAGCCCTGCACTCATTTCGGCATTAGCCATAGTGCCAAGGCTGTGAACTCTTCACTCTAAGGGAAGCTCAGCGGAAACAGGTCCATTCCTTGGCATATCGGTGAGCCAGGAGTGAACCACACGTCTATCACAGAAAACCTCTAATACAACCCCACAGAGATGAATTGAATTGCCTGACAACCTGTTCCTAGAATAATTCATCAGGGCCTACAAGCTCATCTCAGTAAAACAGGGCTCTGTTAGCCGTAGCATGGAATTAAAATAGCTGGATTCCCCTAGTACTGGCTTTTGCCCAGAGTATCCTCCTAACGTGGTACAGGCCTTGGTTATGCTAGACCTCAGACTGAGACCTCCTCAGGCATCAGGGTATCGGTGGGAAGGGTGTTTCCAGCACAGGGATTAGCATAGGAAAGGCCCTGAGAGCTGGTTCTTCACCCTGTGTGTGGGTTGGTGTTAGTGGCTATAGAGGGCAAGAGAGTAGAAATCCCATGTCCCTTACATTGGGTTGTCTTCCAAAGGTTTTATACAGGAAAGTGACATTGCTCTTCAGATAGGTCATTCTGGTCACAGCACAGGAAAGAGAGAAGACAGAGGAGAGAAGACAGAGAAGTCACTTTGGAGGACTATGTGTTTTGGGCTGTGCTCTGTGGCTCACACTTCTGTTGAGGACATTAGGAGGCTAGTACTGCTGGCTCATGGGGTGCCCCTTAAAACAAGTGATAAACTGCTTCTCAGAAGCTGAGTCCAAACGTGTACAAGACTAAGACAGGATGGACAGGTTACAGTCTATCCATCCCACGAGGTCAGAATAGACTGAACGTGCACGTCTTTAGTGCATTATTCAAACAAGAACGCAAGGAAAGTGTATGGCAGGAGCCACGCTGTAAACCTGAAAGCATTTACTTTCTGGATATTTCTAGAAGTTTGCTGACCCCTGATACGTGGAGTCCAGCCTGCCTAGCACTTGGGAAGCTGTTGCTGCATTATTTGAGACCTTTTAAAAAAATAATTAAAACTTTATAGCCTTATTCCTGGGTATTCTGTCGCATTTTGTTTAACTGAATAAAAATATCATTTGGAGGCACAATCGTCCATTTAGCTTAGCTTCCTAGGTTTCTTGGGCTGTTCTGTCAGCCAATCAATTTCCCAGCAGAGCTGCCTGCTTTTCTCTTTGGTCTTGAGTTCTGTGTTACCCGCTGGAAGGTGGAGAATGGGAGAAGATATTTTCCTTGTAACCTCTTGGTGGGACTCCGTAACATTGCAGAGCCTCCGCCTATGTTTGCTGTTTCTCTAAACACCTGGCATTTTCCTGTTCATCTCCAGACCGTCACTCTCTGCTGCCCAAGTGCCTTGGTGTGGAACTACTCCACAAACGAAAATAAGAGTGGGAACCCAGGCTCACCCCTCGATCTGCTGCCCGTGGCCCCGTCCAGCCTGCCCATGCCGGGAGGGAACACGGCTTTCAATCAGCAGGTAGACGTTTGTTTCTGCGGTTTAATGGACTCTCAGTTCTTAGAAGCAGCTGCATACAGTGGGCCAAGTCTGGGCTTTAGGCTTTGAGATTTTGGAGTGGCTCCCCTCTCTCCGCTCTCTCCCTAACTTCCTAGGTAACCTGCGGGTTTCTCTGGCCACCATTTATTTTTACGGATTTATTTGCAAACAAAGAGACCTAGAGAAAAGAGAGACAGACATAGAGAATGGGCGTCCCAGGGCCTCCAGTCACTGCCAACAAACTCCAGATGCATGCTCCACTTTGTGCATCTGGCTTTGGGTCCTGGGGAATCGAACCTGGCTTGTTAGGCTTTGCAGGCAAGCACCTTAACCGCTGAGTCTTCTCTCCAGCCCTTTGGCTACTTTGAACCACGGATAGTGGTGACATCGGGCTGTTTGGTGGTGATCGGAACAGTCGGAGGTGTCTAGCCTTAGCTACATGTTATCTTACTAACAGTGTCACCTGCTTTACAGGATTTGTGTAGCTTGAACCTCATGGTTGTGATAAATACACAGAAGAAGATCCTTTTGTTTTTCTGAATAGATTTAAGTTACTCAGAAATGGCCAAATGTTTTCCTACATGGACAAGTGGCTCACTGAAGGTATTTTAAAACTTCCACCATTTCTTACGGTGTCCGAAAGAAATTTCTCTTGTTTAATTTTTTTTGAGGGCATGCATTTTTGCAAGCATTTATTTGTTATTGAAAACTGGCATCAAATGACCACGTATAAATTTAAAGGATGCGCTGCTTGTCCAGGAGTCTGCGTTTCCTGCGAGACAGTCCACTGGAAGGTTCCCAGAACAAACCAGACAGCCAGGGTGGCTTCCCAAGCACAAGCTGACGAGAAGTGATTGATCTTTCAGGTCCGGGCGAGGATTTACGAGGTCGAGCAGCAGATAAAACAGAGAGGCCGTGCGGTGGAGGTGCGGTGGTCTTTCGACAAGTGCCAGGAGTCCACGGCAGGTACGGGAGGCTGGCAGGGGCCGGCGCTTCGAAGCGTCCCGCTTGGTGGGGTGAGAGCACCCCTCGAGAACGAGGAAGCTGTCTGTCTACAATGCCGTCTGGGGTGGTTGTGTACTATGCTGCCCTGCCTTCACCCGGCCTCTGTTTCCTCGCCCAGGGGTGACGATCAGTCGGGTTCTGCACACGCTGGAAGTCTTGGATCGTCACTGCTTTGACCGAACCGATTCCAGCAATTCAATGGAGACGCTCTATCATAAGATCTTCTGGTCAAACCAAAACAAAGATAGCCAAGAGGTAGTTAATATGCATTCTCTCCATTTGGTCTTATTTTCTTTGCATATTTTCTATTAGTCAACTGGCAGAGTCCTGTGATGCGTGGCATCTTTCGAGAGTATGTGCCTGCGGTCCAAAATCTGTCTTTTGTTGGATCAGAATGGATCACCATTATCGTTAATGAGATGGCCACGGTTCTTTCTTGATTGGTCGATCAATGGAAGTGTTTTTTCTTGACCTCTTTCAGCACCCTCTCTTCGTGTTAGTTTCAGCACGAGGTCCTTCATCTATGGACGGAATTTAGGCATGGCTTCTGCTTTAATTTAGAGGCACACATTTTATTATGTAACAGCACACACAGAACATTTGTCTTCATTCTCTTTGAAAAAGTTAAAATATTACGTTTTTCTATCAATGAATTGTTTCACTAGTGAACCCTCTATGAATAGAATTTTCAGTTGTTTCTTTTCTCAGTCTTACTTGAGAGAAATATAAAGTGCTATCATTTGTTTTCAATGAAAAATGCCAGGTAAATCTCAAGACATTTTTAAAGAAAGTACCTTAGATAACTCATTATTAAGTATCTTGTTTTTTTTAAGCTAGCCTGTGGGAATGAATGTGGGGAAAGAAGACATTAAACCATAAAAGAACCCTTTCTTTATCCTGTCTTTATGGGAGCCTGATACATATTCGAGAATGTAATTTAAAATATTTTTTATATATGAGAAAGAGTGGGTGGTGCACCAGGGCCTCTTGCCATTGCAAAAGAACCTCAGATGCATGCACCACTTTGTGCATCTCATTTTACGTGAGGACTGGAGAATCGAACCTTGGCCAACAGGCTTTGCAAGCAAGCATCTGAGAATCTTCTTTTTGAAACAATTTGGGACTCGTCTCCATGCTCCTCACGGTCCATGGATTCCAGACCACAGGTGCCCTGTGGGGTCAGTGTGTTTCGAGCCAGGTGCAGACTGACTGTGGAGATGAACTCCACGCTGCAGGATAGAGGCTGGCCCCAGTCTCTGCTTCCCAAGGCGAGGTGCCCCAGGACAGAAGGCAACCTGCCTCTAATCAAGACCTCCTTAGACAAAAGGCTTCAGGAATACTGAGATATTTTATGCACAGATGTGAGTTATCTGGAAGAAAAGCAGGGCACGGCTGAAGTTCAGGGTGTCCATGTGAATCTGAGATTCTTGTTCCAAGTGGTGAGTTAACCGTGTTGTTCTTTGGTGAGAGTTTTACTATGTCCTTCCAAAGCCCATCAGCCTGTTTGGTTCTGTTCCTTTTTTTGGCAGTGGGGGGTTGGGGGGTGGGGTTGAGCTAGGGTCTCTCTCTAGCTCAGGCTGACCTGGAACTCACTTTACAGTCCCAGGCTGGCCTCAAACTCACGGTAGTCCTCCTTCCTCTGCCTCCTTAGTGCTGGCATTAAACGTGTGCACCACCATGCCTGGCTTTGGTTACGTTTTTAAAAGCTGCTTCTAAGTTTTCCAACGAACACAGTTATTTTAGTATTGATCTTAATTTATAAATAAATGTGTATATTGAGAGTTGTTCTTAAACAATGTGTACTTTTATTATCTACCTGTCATCTATGTATCTGTCGATCTCAGCCATATCTATATCTGTATAATCTTTGAGCTGAGAAGGTGTGTTAGGACTTCTGTCTTCTAAAGCATTTTTCCACCAGCGTACAGTGAGGGATGTCCACCACTAGAGGGCGACAAGGCATCAGGAAGAATTTACAGTGTTATCTCTGCACTAATTATATTAAATATTGACTCAGTTGTGGAAAAATGACATTAGTGGTTTTGTGGTCAGTATGTTGTTTTTCAGTAAGACAAACACTTTACTTTTAACCTGTAGTTCAGAGTGTTCACCTATATTTAATCTGGCAGAAAGAATATCTGAATGGACAGCCGTTCAGTGATTTTTTAAATTTTACTTTAAATTGATTTTTAAAACAGGGCTTCAGTTTTTATCAGAGATGTATGCATCAGATGCATGTATGTATGAGGTATGCCTTATCAGGGTATTTGCATATCACAGGACGCACCTGTGGGTGCAGGTATACGGTTTGCGTGTGTGACGTAGGCACGGGGAAGGTTTGTACGTATAAGCTTGCGATGACAAAGGTTTGCCTCACCTCTGTTTACTTTTCACTAGTGTTTTCTCTTTTCCTCTCCTGCCCCCCTCTTCCCTCTCATCGTACTTCCTCCCATATTCTACCTCTTCCGTCCCCTCCTTTCAAAATGATCCTTCAGGCTGGCCTTTAACTCCCGTTCTTTCTACCTCTGCCCTTTTCGTTGGCGTCACAGGTGTGCGTCACCATGCCTGGCTTCGTGTTTGATTTGTTTCTGAAGTTCACAAATGAGCCGCAGCACGTGTTGATCTTGGTCAGCCGTGTGGTCTGGAGCTCAAGCCCTTGCTCAATAAACGGGCCTAGTGCAGTCCCGTTTCATGGCTAAGAACACTACATGCCAGTGTGTGAGGACCCACAGTCACTGGAAGACCCACCCAGGAGCTATTCTCTGCAGGAAGGAGTGCTAGGACGGGGATTCAGAAGCTCCTCTGAAATCTTCGAAATTTACTTTTTTTCCTGGGATTTCCTAACTTGTTTCAGGATTTAGACAGCATGTCAGAAATAGAGCCTCTGCTTGCAGGGGTTTGGCCCTTCCTGGGAGTGTCTCTGGGGATGCCAAGATGCAGAGCTGCTGTCTCTTCCCCAGGTGTGCTTAGGAAACTCTGCCCTCCCTCCCTC
>PVHP010030102.1:0-21844 GCA_004024765.1 Zapus hudsonius
GAGGAAAGTATTTATTGAAGTAGTAGACCCAGGGGAAGTTAAGGAAAAAGGCTGGCTCCCTTTCACAGAAGCAAGCAGAGAGAGAAACCCATCACCAGCACCTCAAGCAAGCACACTGTGACACTGTAACTCACAAAACAGCAGGACTGCCAGGTTTGGGTTCTGGATGCTGTTTTGCATATGTATCCCTAGAATTTTTCATCCAATTTAGAAATATCTCAGGGCCAGACCCCAGGAGGTTAGGCCAAAGTGACACCTCCTCCAGCCAGAAGGCTGGAAACAATTCACAATTATGATAAACACAATTATGATAAATTCTATTGGGGGACATCTATTCAAAACTACCACAGTGACTTCCAAGCTGGTTTAGAAAGGTTTCCAGTGTGGCGCCTTAAATAACTCTGTGGGGAGACTCGGCTGATGAAGAACAGTGGCCTCTTGCAAACACCTAGCACCACCCTGCCAAGCATGTGAGTGAACCATCTTGGAAGTGGACCCTCTAGCTCCAATCAAATCCTCAGGTTACAATAACCTTCCCTCATGTCTGACCCTCAACCTAGTGGGAGATCCCAAGCCAGAACCACCTAGTCAAATTGCTCTTGAATTTATGATTCATAGAAACCGCAAGAAACATTAAATTATTTTTGTTTCTCAAGTAGAGCTATAAGCAGGGAGAACCTAGAGTGATTTATATGGAGCATTCAAAACAAGAAAAATGTTCTCTTGACTGAAATGACAAATGACACATTGGTCTTTTTGTCCTCCTGGTTCTCACAAAATAAAAAAAATTGAAAAGTATGGAAAATATCATTTTGAGCAGCTTCTACAACCAAAGTACAAAACTTTGGCAGTCCAAAGTAAGGTACACGATTATCTCCAGTCTCAGAAAGAGAAATACAGTATGCTTTCTCTCATAGGGGAGTCCTAGATTTACATAGGTATATAAAATTCTGTACGTATGTATGGCTTGTAAGTAGAAATGGAAGTAGGGGACCAAAGCTAGCCAACAGAAGTGGGAGAAAAAGGAGTTCTGGTGGTTTGAGGATGAACTGGTCCCCCATAGTCTCCTCCTGTGTTCATGCTCAGTCTTGAGCTGGCGGCAATTTGGGAGGTGGAGCCTTGCTGAGGAGGCGTGTCCCTGGGGGTAAGCCTTGGGGCTTATTAAACTGGCTCCCTTTCTTGTGCTTCCAGCCAGATGTTGTGGCAGGATGTGATTGCTGCCTCTGCTCTGCCATGCTTTCTTTCTCCACCATGATGAAACTACCCTGTGTCTGATCAGATGTTCTTTCCCCCAATGAGCAGGTAACTGTAACGGGAGAATAAAGGGAGCTGCAGGAAATATGCTGACCATATAATAGACATTTGTATGAGAAATCTTCACATAACACTACCACGTACAAGGCGTATATACCAAAGATAAAAACAAACAAATATTGAGAGGAAGAGAGAAGGGGTATCACTTGCCTGTCTATTCATACCTGTTTTCTTTCATTTTCTGAGATGGGGTTTAACCATATAGCCCAGGCTGGACTGGGACTCACTCTGGAGCCTAGACTAGCCTCGGACTCCAGATCTTCTTGCCTTAGCTTTCTATGGGCTGGGATGACAGATATGAGCCACATGCTCAGTGGGTACTACTCACCCTCTGCATGTCTTCTGCTTGTCATTCCTCCTTAACAGAATCATGGGACTCGGGGACCATTCAGCTCAAGGTGAGCCCTGGGTTCCACTCTACCTCATAATGGCTTACATTTCATTTTTCTTAAGCTGGTAAGCTGAAGATAAAGGTCAGCTCTCCTTCATTGCTGCTTCCCCCAAAGCACCCAGCATTGTTCTTGGCAGTGTGCAAGAAAAATAATATATAGGTGATGAATAAGTAAACGACTGCATCTCCACTACTGTTTTCTCTTCTAAAACTCTGCTTACTGCCTGCCCTCTGTATACATTCATTTTAAAAATATTTTTATTTATTTACTTATGAGAGACAGAGAGTCGGGTGGGGGGAGGAGTGAGAGCGTTGGCATCCGAGGGCCTCCTGCCACTGCAAACAGACTCCAGATGCATGTGTCACTTGTGTCTCTAGATTTATGTGGGTGCTGGGGAAGTCAGCCTTCCAGCCGCTGTACACTTATTTCAAAGGGAGAACAATCAGAAAGACAAGAGCTGATTGTGTATGAGATGAGTGGTGTTATTTCCCTGCAGACGTACATCAAAAACTTTGTCATGTAGCCATTTTTTATCCCTAAATCCACTCATTTAGCTTCATGTGAGTGAAGGGACCACAGGTCTTTCTTATAAAAGGGAGTCTTCAAAGTAGGTGAAGTTGGTGGGAAGCTAGGAGATATAACTTGATTCCGGCTTTAACAAATGTCCTATCCTCCTCTTTCTATCAGCCCTCTGGAAAATGCTCTTTACTGATTTCCAATATTCTTCTATCAGGGACTCAAAATTTATTATTATTATTTATATAACTTTTCTTGGGAGAAGTAACACTTATAGCATTATGATTACTATCAACGATAATGATGATGGAAAGCATGTAAGAAATAAGACTCAAGGGCCAGGAAATTACAAAAAGAAGAGATAAAGGAGAGAAAAAAAAACATCAAAAAAGGCAGGGAAGCATTAAGATGATCAAACAACAATGTGTGATTTGGCTGAAGTTTGGCCCCATCCATAATAGAAATTTATGAGACATCATTTCAAGGACCAGAAAACCTCTCTGCTGATGAATAAAATCCTGACCAACTCACCCCAGCTCAAACCTAATTGCCCGTGATGAAGGGCCAACTGTATCCATGGGATAGAGTTATTTTCTTTCGAGGGTCCATCTTGTGGGCTTGTGTACACACAGAAGTAGCATACGCAGGCATACACGCTCACGGGCTGTGACAACACTAGGACCTCACTAATCCTTCACACCCAGTCATTTTTGCTTCTAAGAGGATACATAGAGGGACATTGAGATCTCTGGGTGTTTATTAAAACACAAATCTATGGGAAATACATTAACCTAATAAAATCCATTGAAATGATCAAATGTCCTGCAAGGTAATTTGAGAGGCCAAAAACCTGCCAGTTTTGATGACAGTTTAAAACATCTTTTATTTCCAATAACTAATAGGCTGGTGGAAGGTGCTCGCTTGAGTTATATCAGTTCATGGGCTGTTCTCAAATCCGCATCCTTCCCAATCACAATGCCAATCACAATAACGGTAATGGTCATACCCAACAAAGAGCGAAAAAAGATCACCGGAAAGTTTTCTTTCCCCAAAGAGGAATTTTTGAATGGCTGCACTCTGTGCCTTGAATGTATTATGGTTAATTTCAGATTCCAAGGATGATTAACTCTGACTGGTGGAATAAAAGGCCGTGACCAATTATTATTCAGAAAAATCCTGCTGTTTAGCCAAAGAGCGTACAGTGCAATCCAGTCCTTGATGTTCCTGTGATAAACGCTCACATGACAAGGTTATTTGGCGTAGAGCAGCCAGAGTGGTTGCTATGGCAACCTGTTCACAATGCTCATAAATCTGAGGTGCACTTATCCTTGCTGTGTATGCAAAAAAAAGGGGGGAGGGAAAAGAGAAACCTACAAAGCCAACTCAAGCGGTTTAATTTATAGCACTGCCTGAAAAAAAGACAAAAAAATAGGCGAATGAATTTTAAGATAATAGACCTCTCCATATTATATTGCTTCACAATGCAGGTACTTAGGGCTCAAACGCTCTCTTCAAAGCCAAAAAGACTTTCAAGATAATCATTATGGTAGAGAATATAGGTCATCATTAGCACCAGGAGTGACAAAAATACAAGAGCTGGATAGAAACCTAAGTTTCCCCTTGGCACAGTTAGCCATGCAAACAGCTGTTGGCAGCAGATCAGGACAGGCACCTTCCATGGGAACAAATGGCTTTTTCTTTTTTAGTTGCTGCTTCCCAGAAATGATGGGCTGTAAGTCTAAGAGTTCAAAGGTCAAGCAGACAATGATGAAATATCCCCCACAGACCCAATGTCGGGTAGTTCAATGTTAAGATGGCTCTGATATGGGCTCTTTTCCTCGATTTTTCAGCTCGACTCAAGCCCCATTCGAAACAAGGGCAGCCTATTAAACCAGCAGGTAGCGAGGCTTTCTCATCTCAGGTGTAAGCTCCCTGGCCACTTGGATCTCTGACCCCCTGTGGCTTATTCCAATCATTACCAGTTTTCTAAAAAATTGGGGAAGGGTTGAACTCTTCGAAGCGGCAATTCTTGAGCACTTGGAAATGTGAGAGTCACTGGATCTGCACCTGCCTGGAATGGCCGAGGTGTCTAATGGGATGATGGTCTCGTGTAAATTAAGACCAATACTTGATTTATGGTATTTAACATTAGAGATGACTCCATCAGAGAACTTGGATGAGCAGATTTGGTATGCGTTCACACCCAGGGCACACCAATCCATCCATATAATATATGTGTATATATATATATATATATATATATATATATATATATATAGAGAGAGAGAGAGAGAGAGAGAGAGGCATTTCAGAGAATGCAAGAAACAGCACATTTGTTTGGACAATGGCAGAAGTGCCCAGTTGTCTAAAATGGAGAGAATGATGATAAAAAAAATACCTCCCATCCCTGGCAAAAGCATTTATTTATTTATTTTTTTAAAAGTATTTTATTCATTTTCTAGCAGAGAGATACAGAGAGTGAGAGAGAAAGAGAGAGAGCACCAGGGCCACACCTTGTGGGTCTGGCATATGTGGGTACTGGGGAATTGAACCAGGGGCCTTAGGCACTGGAGGCAAGTGTCTTAACTGCTGAGCCATCTCTCCAGCCCTATTTCTTTATTAACCTGCCAGAAAAAGGGTCTTCTCGAAACCTCTGCACTAGAACCTAGAAGTGTCTTAATCAACTTAATCAAGATAGATTTGGTAACCATACTCCTGACTCATTTCAGGATCAGCAAACATATTTATAAAAATTTGATCCACTCATCTTTTCAAGAGTATCTAAAGTGTTTAAGATTTTTTTTCCATTTGTGATGTATCAACTTCTTAAAAAAAAACCTCAGATATCTCTGTGATTGGGAGTGGTTAAATTTAGTGCCAAGAAATTGCCTAGTCTCACTGAGAGAATGTTCATACATTCTCCCATTCCTCTCATTAGAATGGGAGGAACACTTAAAGACGCAGAGGTGGGCTGCCTCTGGGATAATGGGCTCCTTGGTGAGTATTGTATTTCCTAATTTTTATTTCCCATTGCCTTGCATGGTACCTGGCATATGGAGAGGCCCATGGTATCCTTGGTTAACTGATGTATAATAATTGATACATAATGTCTAATTTAGCAGAAGGATGGACCAACTTTCCTTTGAAAAAAAAATCAAAGGATTGCACGTGTGTCCAAAGGCTCTCATTCAGACCCCACTGATCACACGGGGAGACAGGAAGAAGAGAGGAGTGAGTGAGAAGAGAAAGAAGGTGTTTTCTTCCTCTTCCTTCTGAGCATGCTCGGTATGCTTACAAAATTCTGTAATGGAAAAGATGAGGTTCTCAGCAAGTTGGGGTTCCCAGATGATTCCAGTGCACCTTAAAACTCAAGAGTACCCGGGTTCTTGTTCTTAAAAATTAACAAATTTGAATTATAGCCCGCCATAGGATAAAGTATAGTGGGAGACTTTATTTAAGAAGAAATGAGAAGTTATAGAGATCTCCAGCCAGTGAGGAGAGAGCACGTGGGGGAGGTTTTAGACACAAATCTATGAAATCTGTGCAGCAAGGGAAAGAAAGGAAGACGTAAGAGGGCTCCCACCTTGAGGGAAAAAGGTTCACTTGGGAAAGAGCCCTGAGCCCCCCTCACCACAGCTAGAGCGGCCTTACCTAGGCCTGAAGATTCAGAAGTCTCTCTGCTGGGCAGCCAGGAGGGAAAAAGACAGCAAACTTCCTGTCCCACATGACAACATCCTGGGCTAGTTAAGTCAGAGAGACAGCTGGTTGGTCAATCACTGAACAATTGGTTTCAGGATTAGGTTTGAACTCCTATAAGAGATACCGCTCACTTGAGATGAGTGGAGCCTGCCTGAAAGTACAAGTTACCTTTGGGTCCCAGTCACCCTGACCTGTCACAATTCCTTTGTCACCAAACTGATCATTATTTTAGAATTCCAATGATCTCAGAAAATTCTAAGGATGACATTGTTTCTGTGAGGGTCATTCTCCAACTGTGGAGGTTTGAATATGTGTCCCCCAATAGATTCAAGAGTCTATTAAAGCTTGTGATTTGTCTCCAACCTCCTGGCTGGAGGAGGTGTCACCTTGTCCCATCCTCTTGGCTCCAGACCTAAGGGGTGGATCTGGAATTCCAGCCATAGACGTGCAGAGACAGTCTGGGCTCTGCAGAGCTTACAGTTTGCTGGAGTTTGTGTGGCGCTGCTGATGGGTTTCTCTCTCTGCTTGGATCTGTGAAGGTTGGGGGGGGGAGCAACCTCTTTAACCATTATGAAACTTTCCCTGGATCTATAACTTCCATCAATACTTTCCTCCCAAAACTGCCTGGTTTAGAGATTCATCTCAGTGGTGTGTGGCTGACTATGACACCAACTGAACACCACCCCCTGAGTGGGGTACAACACAGGACTCTATGCGCTGTACTACAACTCAGTCTTACTCAGTCTTGCCACTGTACAAGCTTTGTACCACACTTGAAGCCCTAGAAGAATCCATTTCTAATTTGGCCAGGCTATCAACCACCCATATCATGATAAATCTGGGTTTTCCATGACCATCTAGTTTTATTTGCAATAAATTACAAAGTATTCACAATATTTCAAAGCAAGGGTAAGGAGCTTCTGGCATTACCCCTATTTAATAACAAAGACATTAATTCCCTTTAAATGATCTTTCTGTGTGATAGACACAGGCCTCAATTCTTCACATACAGGCCTACACATTTAGTACTTGGAAAAGTTCTTGTCTGTCACACTCTGTTAGAATACCCAGAAGTTTTTTATGCATAAAATTTTGGCATGTATTTTCCCACTTGATCTTCACAAAACATCTGAGGAGTAGGTACTACTATTGTCTTCTTCTGGCTGAAAGAGCAAGTCATAATTCAGATTATTCTTTTGTAAGTAAAATGAGGACCATGTCTTTCTATAACTCAGGAATGGGGTCTGAATTCAGCTGAAGATAGGCAAGAAAGGAAAGGGAAAGGAGGGGAGGGTGGGGAGGGGAGAGGAGGAGGGGGAAGGGAGGGGAGGGGAGGAGAGGGAAGGGAAGGGAAGCTGGGATAGTCTTATTGTATGAATGTGCTAGTTTTCACTCCAACCCGACCATGATGGAATCACCTTCCTTGGCCTTTTCCTTGTACTTCAACACAGCTCTTCAAGCAAATGCACTACTAAACTAGCTCAGCAAAGAGGTCATGTTGACAGAAAAGGCTTGGGGGAAGGAGAGGAGTGATAGCTCAGTTTCTTGTTACGAAATAGAAGAGAAATTATCCCTAACAAAATTGCTTGATTAACCTTTTCAAATATCCTTCTCTGAAGATAGTATTAGATGATATAAGCCACTGTGTTTAGGTATTTTTATACAGAACATTAATTTACCCCTGAAACCTTTAATATGGGTACAAGAGTCTCTTTGTTTTTCTCTTTCACCTAAAGATTAGCAAAAAGCATTTCAGGAAAAATAACAACAACAATAAACTCCTAACAATCTGAGGATATTTTTTTAGTTTCAAGAAATCAGATATTATGAAAAAAATCTATCAGGTCAAATTTCTAAATTCTCTTGAAAAATCAGATCTGGGGGCCTAGTCCCAAAGTGCTGTGTGGAGGTGAGTTCCTTCAGAGTTCATCCCAGTTCGACCTGGCCAGCTGCCTTTGCTCATATCACCTTTCTGTTCCATGAGCATTTGGTCGAGAGAACCCTTCCACACGGTGGTCAGGAATAAGAAGGAACCTTGATAGCAGCCTTCCATCGTCTCCTTCCTGGACATACTGATTCATCCACCCAGAGAGAGGGGTCTGCTATGGTTTTTAGATCCAAAATGCCCCTCTAAAGCTGATGCGTTGAGGGCATGCTCTTGAATGCATCACCAACAGGAGGGGCATTTCCAGAGGATTAGATCATAAGAGTTTTAACCTTATCCATGGATTATCCATCCTTTGGGATGTGGAGCCTCGCTGGAGAAAGTGGGACATTGAAGGCATGTTCTTACACAGTATATTTGTCTCTGGCACTTGCCTTTCTCTCCTCTTTCTTCCTGGCTGCTGTGACGTAACTAGCTTTGTTCTGCCCCACCATCATCTTCTGCCTTCTGCTTGCCCACACCAATGGGCAAGCCACAGACTGAAGACTCCAAAATGATGAGCCGAAGTAAATCTTTCCTCCTCTAAGCTGATTTTCTCCGGAATTTTGTCTGTAATAAAAATCTGACTAATCCACAGTATTTATGACAGGAGATTTAAGGGAACTGAGTAGAATCAAATAATACCTCAGGAAGTAAGAGCCTAGACTGAGCTTGACACTCAGATGTAGAAGTAAGAGGTGACAAAAGCAGACACATGATCTGCTTGTCCAAATGACAGTTTCTACATTGAGCTGAGAATCAGGGCAAAGCTGGTAGAATCAAAGGTCATTCACACACAGACACAAATTAGAAGTCCCCAAACCTTTCTGTTTATTCTATTCTCAATCCTAGCTACTGATAATTTTCTCATTTTTGGGCCAAGATTTAAGCAATAAAAAGCACTGTATGTGATGAATAAAAATACCTAAACACGTACTCTGATTTCTTAGGATAGACTATTGTTCCATATGAAAACATGGTCCCTAACTATTAATATCTTACAACACCATTTAGCAAAGTGTTTATCTTAGGGAAGCGACCTTGTCTCCAGCCATCTTTCCAATAGTTTATGCTGGGCAGAGTTCAAGGTATTGGGAGATGCAATGGTGGACAGTAATAGCAAACGATTTGGCCCCTGTCTTCAGGGGTAAGCACTGTCTTTTACCAATCAAGTAAGGTTGAGGATGGATGGAGGAAAGCCTATAGAAAGATCTAGACCAAGTCTTGGTTGGGACTGTATGAGTTTGTGGAGACAAAGGTGTCTCTGGGGAAGGTTTCCCGAAGAACCTGGGCTGTCAGGATGCTTCCTGCACAGTTCCGGTATTGCCCACAGTAAATGCTGTGGTCTCTCCATCAGGTGTTCCCACCCGGGCCCCTGAGCTGACTCTCCGTCAAGCACCTTGTCTGCTGGGTGATGTCACTGCCAGTCACTCTCATATTCTGGCTGAGTTGTTCTAGGTGTCTTTCAGTTCTTTTCCCAGCAAGCCATCTCTAGGGCTGGTATGTCACAATTTTTGACCTCATCCACACTGAATGAAGGTTTTCTGCCGAGTCCATGAGAACATGCGAGAGAAGAGAGGCAGCAGGGATTGCACAATGGCATCTGTGTGCCCCGGAGAAGACTTGAACTTGGCTTCTGGTCACAAAGTGCATAATGACATGTCCTCTGCTCTGCTTCCGTTGCACCATTTTCTTAATTAAAGTTTTTAACACAGAGAAATTTGGCTTCTAAGGCTGACTCCTTTGTGTCCTAAGACTGAGCTGACTAGTTCATTTGTCTTAATAAAAGCTGAAACACTCAGTTAAATTAGTGATTCCTGGTGAGATTAACAGACTAAATAGAAAAATGCTGGATAAATTTGCTAATTAAAATTTATCTGTAGTCAGTGTCTAGTGCTTAAATCAATTACATACCCATATATATTCAGTGCCCATTATTTGCAGTGGTTATGTTTTATAATGTTGTTGCAAACATTGAATTAGTGAATACTGAGCCATTGTTCCTCTGCAAAATATTGGGTTAGTTTATCGTAAGCGTCCAGTCACAACATTTTGTCAATCAATCAATACATAACTGGCTTGATGTGTGTTTCTATTTAAAGGTGAATGGTTTAATATATAGTTTATACATGACCAGGGAACCCACAGCCAGTATTACTATCATTCAGAACTGAATGAAGCTTATCTAGCCTATTCATTTTCTCCCTCCCTCACATCCTCTTGAGTTTAGGACCACTAGACAATACTTTGAGATTTCACCGGGAAACATTTTAAATAGCAAACCCATTAACACAAAGTACACATCACCTTCAAAGACACTTGTTTGCAGTATAAGAGTTGCAACAAGAAGGCAGGCGCTGCTGTTTGTGGCTGCAACTGGACACACGCACTCCAGATGAGGCATTCCACCTGTTATGCACACTCCAGAGGAGGTACTCTACCTGTGCTTGTGAACGAAAATGAAATGCCAGAGCATGGATCTGAGGGCTACGCATAAATTCCAGTGAGTAGGTTAATTTATAAATATAGAATCCATGAGCAATGACAAATGATTGTACCTGCAATGTATGGATTCTATATGCGTGAATATATTTCTCAGTTCAGTTCTGGCTATACTAAGTACCCAATGAATACTTTTGAATGAAAAATGCAATTTAATATTGTTGAACGTTTATGAAGTTTTCTCAAAGTTCAATAAGTTCTTTAGCTCAGAGAAATGCTGAAGACCCTCTCTGCACATGGGGTAAGTGGCAGAAAGCTCCCTTTGAGGCTTAGTGAGTTGGGCCATTAAAGGGATTTGTGGTCACTTGTACAGTGAAGAATTATGGGTACTAAAAGCCTTGAGTTGGTTTGCAATACATTTAGGAAAAAAGGAACTCCAGAGTGAGGGTTAAGGTTGTTGGGAAAGAAAGAACTAAAGTAGACAGCCACATCCAACTTAAGAATCAGCCATCACCCGGCCCGGGGGATAACAATACAAAAAAAAAAAAAAAAAAAAAAAAAAAAAAAAAAAAAACCTTTCTGTCTCTCATAGAAAATATCTCCTTTAATTCTCCTAGTGACTTGGCACTAGATCACCATGTATACACTGAAGAATGTTCTAGAACCTCACCCTGAGCAGGACAGTGCAAAGTGGCACTTGTGAGTTCAAATCCAGCACTCTTTGTTTTTTCCTTGGTGGCTTTATCTAGCAAAGTGGAAGTTCTGAGCCAAATGCCTGATGAGCAGAAACCACTGGATATGTGAGTAACTTAGGCAACTGGACCACTTTCAGATTCCAGAATCCAGTCTCAGAGGGCTGCTTGAATAGAAACAGTGTGTGTGTGTGTGTGTGTGTGTGTGTGTGTGTGTGTGTGTGTGTATACACGTGCACCCACATGTCAGGCCTGGGTCCTTTGCCATCACAAATGACTCCCTGGTTGTATGTGGGAGGCTGGGGAATTGAACCTATTCTGGCAGGCTTTGCATGCAAGTGCCTTTAAAAGTAAAAGAACTCTTGGGGCTGGGGAGATGGACCAGCTGTTAAAGCACTTGCCTGCAAAACCTAATGACCCAGGTTCAATTCCCTAGTACCTATGAAAGCTGGAGACACAAGTGGTGCAAGTGTTTGGAATTCATTTGCAGGGGTTGGAGGTCTTGGTGTGCCCATTCTAGCTGACTTTGTCTCACTGCTTACAAATAAATAAATAAAATATTTTTTTAAAAAAAGAACTCTTAAGGACAATGCTGTTTATCTTATTTTTCAGGTAAAGGATTCAAGAGGTAAAGGGATTTGTTTATACAAAATCACACAGTACTAAATTATAGTGCCTGGTACTGAACTCATGTCTGCAAATTCTGGATCTTCTTCCTGCCAAGCCCTATGCTATTTCTGTTTTTATCACACTTGGTTATTTATTTATTTATTTATTTAGCCCCTGCTCTCAACAGGTTCACAATTTTGAATTTTCATTATGGAGTTTCAAATCCACGCTGGGAGAAAATACTCTCTGTGGTCCACAGATAAGAATTGCAGCCTTCCCTGCTGTATTAATTAATGGCCTCATTAATCCACATTTAACTGTTCAATTAAATGTTTAATGTAACACTTAGAGGTGCCATCAATTACCATGTGAGAATCAACTCTTGGAGACCGGAGCTGGAAGCTGCTAAGTACATGTGCAAAATCACTGCCATTTGGACACACTGTGTTATCTCGCGGTGTTCCATTCAGCAAAGGTGTGTTACAGCCGGCTTAACTCGGGGTGGATTACATCACTGTGTTCTACATGCTTTCCTGTAACGATTCATCTCCTCGCAAGTACCACTCATTAATTGTAGGTGCTGCATGACACGACTGTGTCTGGGGATAGCAAATTTCATATTTCGAATAGGCTTTGCTTTCTGAATGGCTGGTTGTTTTGTGCCAGGACCTGTTTCTGACACTAGATGCTAGACTTGATCTTGGCCCAAAGAAGTGGCTGAGAAGTGATAGTTTATAAAACTCGAGAGACAAAAAAGGTCCAGGTACAGAATGATCCTGCCTTGATGGCTGGTGAATGAGGCTGAGGCCATGAGCTAGGTCAGGCAGGATGCAGTTCACTCCTGCCTGTTCCCTTGTCCCATCTGCGTCCTCCAAGGCCACCCAGCCAGGAGGAAACAGCCACACAGGGAGTGCAGAGCTGGAGAAGCCCACCGGTGACCAATGCCTGGCTTCAGTCCACGGCCAGCTGCCTCCATTACTTTTAGACCTGTGACGAGGCAGAAGCACCCAGGAGGGAAGGTATGGCTGAGAGAAGCTGTTTGCCTCAGGATAACCGGGAACAAATAGATAAAGGAGGTAAGAGGCGACATACAGCCTGCAAAGACACATCTCTAAAAGACCCACCTTCTCCAGCTGGACCCAAAGTCCTAAAGTTTCCAACACCTGCTAAAATGGGTTACCAACTAGAGATGAGGCCTTCCCTCGGGAAGACATACTAGAGATTTTTCTCTTCCCTTGAATGGAAGAGAAACCCTATGAGAATCCAGTGAGAAACCAGCCATGTAGAACCTGTCCCGTTGGCACCTGCGTCTTAGACTTCTAGCCTCTAGAAATATGAGAAGAAACCTTTCTATTGTTTTAGGCACATGGTCTGTATTATTTTGTCATGGCATCTTGAGTTAAACAATACATCTTGTTAGATGATAATAAAGTCACTTATTCATAGTAAGATTGCTTTTAGGGACCAGTCATTAGGGGTGCAACTTTCCCAGGAATGTCCATAGGAGTGGTAAAGCGAGGTTGATTCAATCCTGATAGAGCCTCACCATCTCGGATTCACAGCAACAAACAGTGAAAACACTTCTCGATGGTTCTGATTCTTTGTGGGTGTAAAGGAAGGGTGGCAGGCAGGAGTGGGGTGGTGGGGCATTGTGACTTCCTTCCAGTCCTTCTGAGTGCTAAGATGCATTGAGCATTCATTTCTTTCTCAGCTCCCAGATAGATATGTCAATGTTGACAAGATCTATTGGGCTATTTGCCAGATAAACATACAAGTGGTATAACTATCTAGAAGGGGCCTATTTGCAATAAACCTGATTAGGGTAAGAAATGGACAATTAATTTCAGGCAAGCAATAAAAATGTATGAAAATTAAAGAGGTAGAGAAACTCATAATGACAGCAACGAGGGCTGGTTCTGCCTTTGTTAGTGTCTTTTGTGTTCTTTCATGAAACATCTATTATCAGCGAACTCACTGATTATTCTCTCATAATTACTTCATACAGAATAATTAAATAAAATGCAGACAATAATCTTTTATAGACATTTTCAAAAAGAAGCTTTTTTTGTGTGTGTGTGTGAGGAGGAGAGGAAGGGAGGGGTGTTGGGCGAGAGGGTGGAGTGTGCTTCTTCATTCCTGGGCTTTCTTGGGAACTCCTCGAATCAGATCTCAAATGACCCAAGCACTTAATGACCTTAGCACTTGTGGGTTTACATGATACATTTATTTTTGGTGTCCAGGGGGAAATTTGAGTCCCTGGTCAATGTGGAAGTGTGGATAGATATTAGAAAATTGTAAAAATATTATAATTTTAATTTTCATCCAAATATTTACATCCAAAACTTTATCCTCTATTTATGGCCATCCATGGATGCCATGGTAGCTACCATGAAAGATTTTGAAGCCAGATAGTCCAAGTTCAAGTCTCTGTTCTTCAAGCTATAACCCAAAGATCATTCCTGACACTTCCCCATCTTCCTTTCCCCATTGGAGAGATCTCAAGGAGATTGTCTTCTATATAGTTCCAAAATCTACCATGGCCTCAACCATCAGCATCTGAAACCAACATCTTGCTCTTAATAACCTTGGCATGAGGAATGAAGACCCCTGCTAAGACCCTTGCTCATGTAATTACTTCTTTCAGCAATTAGTAAAATGTTTGGGGTATGTAAGTTATTTCTGTTTCAAACCCTGAAACATGTCCATGGTTGGTTATCAGAGTCACTGGCCTCAGGTCTGTGGACCACAAGGGCCAGGACCAACTCTGCTGGTAACAAGCAGGAACAGAAGAAAAGCACCTGGGTTGGTTGCTTAGCTTTGTAATTTGGCTCTCCTTACTCATCTGCAAATCCCTCCCCAGGAAGAGAGCTTCTAACTCTGAATGTCATCTTGCCCTTGTCTTCCTACTTGTGTGGGTGGCAGGCAGCAAATAGAAGAAAAATTTGCAAGTGGAAAAAACAAATGCTAACGTAATATACACTCCTCCTCCTCCTCCAGTTCCACCAAACAGAATAATACCAGGAAAAGAAAAAAGAAAAAAACAACAGCCACCACCAGGGAACTTCCCAGTTAGTTCTTCTGTGCCCAGCAAGAGCAGAAGCCAACGAAGTGGCATTTCACCCACACGACCTTCTTGTCCATGGACTCCAGCTGGGTCTCCCACATTTGAGCTATTTCTGAGACTCTGGGAAGGCGTTCATAACCAGAGGAAAATTCCAGACTCTGCCTCTCTGAGAAGTGTGGCATTGGCTTCCTGGGCTGTGGTCTAGTTCTCAGCTCTCCTGTGTCTCAAGGGCTAAGTCTTGGCCGCTTTGGGCTCATGATGCAAACCTGCCTTCCAGGGATCCTTCCCATAGCCTGGGGAACATGCCTGGTTGCTGGACGCCCAAGATTCCTTGAGAGTCTGGAACGGTAGTTTGCTTGGCTGACTGAGTGTAAGACCATCAATCCAGAAGCCATGTTGAGATCTCAACATTCTACTGGACAAATAATATTTTTTTTATATATATATATATATATATATATATATATATATATATATATATATATATATATATCACATTTTGTTCACCAGTGAGTCCATCCATGAACAACTGAGATATTTCCACCCTATTGTTCTTTTTGTGAAGAATGTTGCTGTATTGTTGTACAAAATATCTCTTCGATTTCCTATCTTCAATTCTTTGAGTTTTACTAATATTTTATGCTACAAACTTGCCCATTACTCCAGTGATGCTTTAGGATGGGTCTGGCCTGATGTGTGGATGTGGTAAGGTTATCTTGTTTCCCTCCAGAAGCCTTGGCTTTCATTGCCTGACCTAGGTAGGGAGTTAACACCTCTCTATCTCAACTAAGTAGACCCTGCAGAGAAGCAGGAAGGAGAGGGGTTGGTGGTAGGCAAAGGTTTAGAAAGAATAACCTCAGTCTAGGGTTAGCCCCATCAAAGCTATGTAGGCTCCAGAGTTTATCTCCATTTCAATTTTTCTTCATACAGCAAAACGGTTTTTGAACATAGAACATCAACGTTTTTGTAAAAAATTAACTAAGATTATATATGTCAGTTTCTGGCATAGAGTATGTCTTAAAAAATTCTTCTATTTCTTAATATTGGCCTGTTAGGGTTAATGCCAAAGTGATTTGAGCTGGCAGTTATGTGATTTACTTACTGTGGGATGAACTGGAAGAACAGACTGTGAGAATGAACTCGGAGAATGAAATACGGGGTGAACTTTGGGAAAGAACTGTGGGAATATTTCTTATGGACATTACAAATAACTTTTCTGAGATTATTGCTGTGAAATGCTGAATTCCTTACTTTTCACTTGCCCTAAAGTGAATCTTACAACTGTGAAATCCACCTGCTTAAAGCAATGTGACTAGCCTTCCTCTGTCTTGGTGTACCTTCGGGCTGAAGAGTTCAGATGACCAACATTGATAAACAATGTTTAGAGATGCTGACAGATCTCAAGATAGACTCTTTGACCAATTTCCTCAGAGGCCTGGTTGAACTCTCAACTCAGGGCAAACATCAACGTGTAAGAATGGCTGGCCGTAGTGTTTAAGACAATGAGTTCAGTAACTGTGGGCCCACGGATCTGTTGAAGACAACATATGGGCTTAATGTGATCGCACTTGTCATTAGAGTGTGTGTGTATTCTGCATCATCAGAGCCTAAATCTCTGTCATACCCCTAAATCTCTTTCCTTAACAAATGTTTAACTACTATCTATAGTTAAAGGTTCCTATCTTTGGCTCATCCAATGTATTATTTGTTCACATATATTTCGTATGTTCACTAAGTATGACCTGGATGCAGAGGGGCCACAGCCACAGCAACATCCAAACAGGGTCACTGACGGAATACACTACACTTCTCTGCAATGTCTTTCCCCTCATCCCCCCATTACACAGAAGATTAGATTTAATGACTGTGGTTAGAGACTCTCTTGGATTTTGTTTTTTTTTTCCAGGAGACCCCACAATGAAAGAGGGCAATCCTCCGATTGACAGTCCAGGCATCAGGAAGGGCAGAGCTCTGACCAGGTGGGCTCAAATCTGGTTCTTTCCTTTGCTGGATTTGTGATTAAAAAATTCTTTTTATTTATTTATTTGAAAGTAGAGAAAACGAAAGAGAGAGAGAGAGAGAGAGAGAGAGAGAGAGAGAGAGAGAGAGAGAGAGAGAGAAAGAATAGGTAGGTCAGGGCCTCTTGCCACTGCAAACGAACTCCAGATACGTGAACCACTTTGTGCATCTGGCTTTAGGTGGGTGCTGGGGAATCAAATATGGGACATCAGGCTTCGTGGGCAGGTATTTGCACCTGCTGAGCCATCTCCCCAGTACTGTGCTGCATTTTCACTACTCAGTCCTCAGCTGATGCTTCCTGGCACTTGTGAGCAGAGCCAGTGATGGCTTTGCTTTTTTGACTGGATCTTGTTATGGAGCTCAGGCTAGTGATCCTCTCACATCAGTCTCCCAAGCGCTGGGCTCACGGGCATGGATGGGCAACACTGTACTGGGCTCAGCTTGGAATCCAGAAGAGCACACACCCCTTTGAGCATTAGGTTTTCCATCTTCTAAGTCTCTTTACTTTCACATTATACACAATTTTAAGGAGTAATATGATGTTATTTTTGGCACTCTAATAGAGTACATGAAATCATAGGGAGGGATTATGATGCAAATAGGCAAATTAGCAAACTAATGTCTGCAACAAAGTCTCTGGTGACAGTCCAGGACAGGCAGAGGAGTAATCAGGAGCAATAGGTTGAAGAGAGAAAAGGCCTTAGCTTCACTGAAATCATTGACTGGCCTCATACAATGCTTGGACAATGGAAGTTTCAATGCAGCCTCAGCATCAAGGGCTGTAATGCTTCTGTGTTATTTCCTTTTCTTTTTGATAAAGCAAGTGAGAAAATCCAAACGTGATTCAAGTTACCTGAAGAGAGAACTGTGAGGAAGGCTCAAGCCCTGGACCCATTTAGATCTGAGGCTGGATTTCATCTCCATCACTTGCTAACCAAGAAACCTCAGATCTCTGTCTCCTCTTCTATAAAACAAGATAGATGAGATGTGTGTGTGTGTGTGTGTGCATGAATGTGTGTGATTGTATGTGCTTGTGTTTGTGCATGTGTGTGTATGTATGTATCTGTGTGTATATGTGTGTATGTGTGTATATGTGTATGTGTGTATGTGTGTGCGCATGTATGTGCATGTGTGTATATGTTTGTATGTGTATGCATATGTGTGTATCTGTGTGTATGTATGTGTGTGTATGTATGTATGAGGTTGTTTTAGGAAGGCAGCCATTCAGTAGGGACAGGATGTTAGGAGGCTCAGAACAGACATTCCTTCCTGGGAGGACAGTGTAGGAAGGAAATTCCAGAGACTCAAAGGTTGCAAGATCCCACCCCAAGGCTATATAAAGAGGGAGGAAATCTCTCCCTTCCTCCTGCCTGTTTGCTGTTCTATGTATGTGGCGTTGGTGATGGTTTCTCTCTCTGTGCTTGGACCAGTGAAAGGGGGCCAGCCTCTTTCTCCATTATGAAACTTCCCCTGGATCTGTAGCTTCAACAAATCTCTTCCTCCCATAACCATGTCTGGTTTGGAGATTCATCCAGCAGAAAGAGTTGACCATGACATACGGCATGGTATATGCCATGTAAGACACATAGCCATTTTGGATGAAAGTCTTTTAAAATATGCTCTGCACTGACTCATGTGAAACAGAGCTATTCTTTGTAACCTGACATTTTACATAGGCTTCTGGTTATCACTCAAAACAGTGATCATCATACTGTGTGCAAAGCACAAAGGCTTTCATTGGCACAAATGCTACCTGGACCCCATTGACTGTATGTTTTCAATTCTCCTACTTCTAAAACTTTAACAAGAATTCGTAAGGTTCAGATGGGAGAAACACTCAGATAAAATGTACAAAATCAGCACGAGTGGGCAAGGCCCCATGAGCATGGACTGGGGTCGGGGAGTGCTGGCAGAGGGGCCTTGGGTAGCTTCCTGGTCATGTCTTTTGTACAATCAGGGAAGTTACTCAGCAAAGTGATTATGATCCTCTCTTGGGATTCCCACCTTCTGTGTGCTCTAGGACAAGGTATTTAACTTCTCTCTACACTGCTCTCCTCATGTCACACTTGGGTGCATTAATACTGACTGGTCTCTTACCATGATTGCGTACCTGGACCCAGCAACTGTTATAGGTAGAAATTATTATTACTTCCTTTCCATCTTTTAGACAAGATCATCTCAGCTACAACTACTTCTTAACCTATTTCCCTAACATTTGGTACACGCTCTATTTTATTTATGCATCTGTTTTCTTTGTCTCTCTCACATAATAAAATGTAAGGTCCATTAAAAAAAGGAATTTTGTCTCTTAATTCACTACCATAATAGTACCTGTATTTTAACATGTGCTCAATACACATTTATCTAAAGCTGAGTGAATAATTATATATATTAGGCTCATGATTGTGTTTTTGTGTTACTAATGGCAATGTGAGAGTGATTAGGAAAAACAAAGAACTAAAAAAACTAATGGTGGCATGTGCCTTCAATCCCAGCACTTGGGAGGCAGACTTGGAAGGATCACTGTGAGTTCAAGGTTAGCCTGGGACTACAGAGTAAATTCCAGGTTAGCCTGGGCTAGAAAGAGATCCTACCTCAAAGAACTAAAACCAACAAACAAAAATTCTCAAGTAAGGAAAGATAAAGCGAAGCTGTCTCTGCTCTTGACCTAACTTCATACATAGAAATGTTTAAAGACTCCACCTTTACCTTCCAAAACAGGCAAGCAAGCAAGCAAACAAACAAACAAAAAAAAACCCAGAACACTGAAATGAACAAATTCAATATAGCTCCAGGATACAAGTTACAAAAATCTACATTATTTCTAAACATTAATGATGATTTTTCTGAAAAAAAGAAATGAAGGAAAACAAACATCACTTATAATAACACAAAAGAAAAAAATGCATTTAACCATGGAAGTGAGAGATGTATATTCTAAAAACTATAAAATATTGAAATAAATTAAAAACAACACAAACAGATACAAGATATTCCATGTTCCTGGACTGGAGGGTTTACTATTGTTACAATGGCTGTACTCTTTGAAGTCTTTTAGAGACCCAGTGCAAGCAACCAAAATTCCAATGCCTTTCTTCATAAAATAGTAAAACAATTCTAAATTCATATGGAAGTAAAAATGACTCTAAATAATCAAGTTTCTCCTGACACAAAGCGCAAAACTAGAGGTAGCTCACCGCTGAGTTTCAAAATATTGCAAAGTGACGGTAATTCAAGCAGTATGGCACATAGAGAATAGAACTGGCAGAGAGCACAGGAAGAAGTGTGGGCATTTATTACCATAAACCATGATTGCAAGAACACACATTGAAAAAAAGAACAAGTTCTTCAATTTAATGATGCTGGAAGAACTGAATATCCACATAAGAAGAATAAAAATAAACCCTTATCTTAGTCTTTATACAAGGATCAACCAAAAATGAATGAATGACTTAAAATACAGTAATTGAAACTTTAAAGCTACTAAAAGAAAATGGGGAAAAGACTCCATGACATTGATCTAGATTAAGATGGCCTGGATATAACCTCCACCCAGATGCCTAGCAATGAAAGCAAAAATTTTAAAAAATGGGACAGAGCCAAATGAAAATAGCTCATATGTAGCAAAGAAAACAATAAAGAGATAACGCATTGATCAAGAAAAGCATTTACAAGGCAGGTATCAGATAAAAGATTATTTTCAAAAATATGGAAGGAACTCAAAATGCTGAATTCAATAAGACCAAAAAAAAAAAAATGGGCAAAGGACTTGAGTAGACATTTCTCAAAAGATAAGATACAAAGCTCAAAAGATAAATGAAAACCCCTCAATATCTTCAATTATACAAATACAAACTGAAAACCACAATGAGGTCTCACCTCCAATAGATTGGCCATTATCAAAATTATGAAAGATCGCATTTGCCTTCAGAGCCTAAGGACTCAGATTCGATTCCCAGCACACACATAAGTAAGTCAGATGCACAAAGTGGCGTATGCATCTAGAGTTCATTTGAAGTGGCTAGAGGCCCTGGTGTGTCCTTACACCCCCGTTTATATATATAAAATCTGTTTCTGTATCTCTCTGCTTACAAATAAATAAATAAATAAATTTATATCAATTTAAAAAAATCATGAAAGACCATTGTTAGTGAAGATATTGGTGGTATTTTAAATTAGTATTTTGGGAAAAACAGTATGGAGCTTGGTAGAAATGCTAAAAATAGAATTATCACGTGATCCTGCAACCCCACTCCTTTTTATACACCTGAAAGTATTGGAATCGAGAGATCTTGTTGGTTCCATGTTCATGGCAGTATTCCTCACAATAGCCAAGCTATGGAAATTACTTGTGTCTATCAGTGGATTCTTACAAATGTGATCTATACACATGATGGGCTACTAGACAGCCTAAACCATAGAAGTTTTGTTTCATCCAAGTCATTTTTTAGCAATATGGAAAACCTGGACATCAGTATTCTGAGTGAAAGAAGACAAGCACCCAAATGTATAGAAGTAGAGTAGAATGGTGGCTGCCTGAGGTGGGCGGAATCAGGGAGGGTGGGACGGAGTGGGAGGTAAAGTGCTCAGCTTCCAGAGAGGAAGAGCCAGTCCTGGTGTCTGATGCCCACCGTGAGGACTACAGTCAATGATGATGCTTTGTATAGGTCACAACAGAATAGGGAGATTCCAGCCACTTCGTCACTATGAAGTAATGCATATTTGAAGGGACTCATTCCAATATGCATATATGTATAAAACCTACAAATGCATAGAACTATTATTTGTCAAGTAAAATAAAAAAACCACAGAAACAATTTGAAATTAAATGGTTTTTACCTCTGAAAGGGTTAACTCTAATTTTCATTGATGCTAAAATCACTGCCTCTCTTCCTATGTGTATATTTATATATGATATTTTACTTCTTTCTTGCCTTAATTATTTATTCACTATTTTCAAGTCTTCGTTAGGAGATGCCTTCTTTGAAGGAACCACCCACCTTGGGATGCACAAAATCCCTCTGCTTTCCCAGCCTGTCCCTCACAAGGATGTATTTGTGTGGCCTCCGCTGGACCTCTGTGTTTGAAGATCATATGGAGGAGGTTGTCATCTGTACCTTTGCTCCATGCAAGTGCCAAGACATTCTCCTGGGTAGCAAGCATCTCAGATGAG